>JAJJWW010019506.1:0-253822 GCA_023531295.1 Papaver armeniacum
GTACAACGGTACAACCGATGACTGAATCCGAGAATGATTGATTCACCGAGATATCACCGTAAAACAAACCCAAACCCCACCCCCTATTTTCCTCCGGTGAGCCCCAAGGGCTGTGAGAGGTCGGTGCATTCTCGGGATATAATGCACGGTGTGTGTATCATAGCTCTAAGCCATAAGGCATGTGTCAAGCACGAGCTTGATCTTGACAACACATAGAGGAAGGAGGTGAGGTAACAGAGAGACGCGAAGAGCTTAGTGACTTCTACACTCAAACGAGCGCAGCCTCAGATTCAATTTCTTATTCGTTGCTTTCACCAAGGGTACAACATTGTCTTAAATACTGAAAGTAAAACCCTATTGGCTAACCCTAATCAACCACAGCCTAACACGTGTGGAGTTATTACAATAATGATTAACGAGCAAGATAAAGAGCTAATCTCTAATGATTATCAGTCATTGAGAGCACCTACCAAATACTATGAGCAGCCATAAAACGGGTCATGACAATACCTCCCTCTTCAGACAATCTTTGTCCTCAAAGATTAAACTTTGAGAAATGGGCAGTTACATTGGTGATATCTTCCAAGTGGCATCTTCTGGTGTTGTATGTGACCATTGAATCAAGACTTGGTTCACCATTTGGCCCTGACGAAAATCTTGACGAAAACCCAGAGCAACAATTGGTTTCAACACAATCTCTCCTTCTTCATCAGTGAGTGGTAGTTCAGGGAGAGCAGTGGCAGTGAGGCAAATCTTCTTTTTGAGTTGTGACACATGAAAAACTGGGTGTATTTTGGAATTAGGTGGAAGAGCCAACCTGTAAGCTACCTGACCAATTTTTTGCTGCACCTTTAAAGGACCAAAGTATCTAACAGAGAGTTTGATATTCTTTCTCAAGGCCAATGAAGATTGCTTGTAAGGTTGAAGCTTGAGGAAGACTAGGTCACCAACTTCAAAGGATCTATCTGTTCTATGTTTATCAGCAAAAAAATTCATTCGTGCCTGAGATTTTTGAAGAGACTCCTTGAGGATGTCAAGCATAACATCTCGCCTTTAATATAGTCTTCCACATCAACTACTAAGAAGTTACATCCATTGGGAAAGGCATATGGGGTGAGTAGCCCACATGGCATTAAAAAGGAGGCATCTCGGAAGCTTGGTGATAATTGGTGTTGTACCACCATTCATCAAGGAGAGCCACCCACTCCAATGCTTTGCTTGTGCCCCGTCATACACCTTAGTAACTCTCCAAACATGAGTTTACTCTCTCTCGCTTGACATCCGTTTGTGGATGGTAAGCAATGATCATATGCACTGGTACCCAAAGACTTGAAGAGTTCTTTCCAGAATGTGTCAGAATACCTTGTCTCTATCGTGAGACAATTGATGCCGGCAAACCCATGTAGTTTGAAAATATTGTGGAGGAATTCCTGATCCACATTGATAGCAGTAAAGGGATGTATTAATGCAATGAAGTGTGCATATTTGGTAAACCTATCAACAACAACCATGACAACATCCTTTTTGTTTGATGTTAGTAGCCCTTCAATGAAGTCCATAGAGACATGTTTCCATGCTTGTGAAGGAATTGGTAAAGGCTGAAGAAGACCTGCAGGTGGTACATGTTCAACTTTGTTCCTTTGACAAGTATCACAATGGCTGACAAGAAGTGTAATGTCTTTTTTCAGTCCTTTCCAATAAAAGTATCTCTTAGCTCTTTGGTAACTTCCTTGCACCCCTAAATGACCACCTAAGGCAGAAGAGTGAATAGATTCCATGAGTTTCTTTCTCAGGTCATTTGAGTTTCCCACATAGAGTCTCCCATTATACCTAATGATTCCATCAATATAAGAGTAATTGGGTACAAAGTCTGACTGAAGTAATAGTTGGGAAGTATAGTAGTGGACACATGGTCTTGTTCATAAATGGAGATGATCTCTTGAGCCCAAGTGGGAGTGGGGAGTGATAAGGAGCTGCAAGTAGCTGAAGAAGCATCAGAGGTAAGTCTTGAGAGTGCATCAGACGCTTTGTTATCACATCCTTTCTTATACTGGATAGTGTAATCATACCCCAATAGCTTCATTAGCCACCTTTGTTGCAATACAGTAGTAATGACCATGAATAATTGCTGAGGCTTACAGCGATGGCCTGGAGTGTATTTTTCATCGCAATTGTAACACAGACCTTGGGCTCGTATTTTATCCTGTTGGTCTCTGGAGAGGCGTCTGATGGGTGGTGGAATGGTGGGTATTGAAAGTGGAATAGGTGATTTGGGTGGTGGTGGTGGTGAGAACTTCTGAAAGTATGGAAGTGGTTGTAGGTGGTTTAAAGGATTGGGGTTTTGGTTGATGGTGGTATTGATAAGCAAAGTCACTCTCCTGTAGTCGAGCTAAGTAGAAAGCCTGAGAAAGAGATGTGGGTTTGTGCATCTAAGTAGCCATACAGGGCAGTAAAAGGAGGCATCTGTAGGCTAGAGTGATAATTGGTGTTGTACCACCATTCATCAAGGGAGAGCCACCCACTCCAATGCTTTGGCTTGTGCCCTGTCATACACCTTAAGTAACTCTCCAAACATGAGTTTACTCTCTCTGTTTGACCATCTGTTTGTGGATGGTAAGCAATGATCATATGCAGCCTGGTACCCAAAGACTTGAAGAGTTCTTTCCAGAATGTGCTGGTGAATACCTTGTCTCTATCAGAGACAATTGATGCTGGCAACCCATGTAGTTTGAAAATATTGTGGAGGAATTCCTGATCCACATTGATAGCAGTAAAGGGATGTATTAATGCAATGAAGTGTGCATATTTGGTAAACCTATCAACAACAACCATGACAACATCCTTTTTGTTTGATGTTAGTAGCCCTTCAATGAAGTCCATAGAGACATGTTTCCATGCTTGAGAAGGAATTGGTAAAGGCTGAAGAAGACCTGCAGGTGGTACATGTTCAACTTTGTTCCTTTGACAAGTATCACAATGGCTGACAAGAAGTGTAATGTCTTTTTTCAGTCCTTTCCAATAAAAGTATCTCTTAGCTCTTTGGTAACTTCCTTGCACCCCTAAATGACCACCTAAGGCAGAAGAGTGAATAGATTCCATGAGTTTCTTTCTCAGGTCATTTGAGTTTCCCACATAGAGTCTCCCATTATACCTAATGATTCCATCAATGTAAGAGTAATTGGGTACAAAGTCTGACTGAAGTAATAGTTGGGAAGTATAGTAGTGGCCACATGGTCTTGTTCATAACTGGAGATGATCTCTTGAGCCCAAGTGGGAGTGGGGAGTGATAAGGAGCTGCAAGTAGCTGAAGAAGCATCAGAGGTAAGTCTTGAGAGTGCATCAGACGCTTTGTTATCACATCCTTTCTTATACTGGATAGTGTAATCATACCCCAATAGCTTCATTAGCCACCTTTGTTGCAATACAGTAGTAATGACCATGAATAATTGCTGAGGCTTACAGCGATGGCCTGGAGCGTATTTTTCATCGCAATTGTAACACAGACCTTGGGCTCGTATTTTATCCTGTTGGTCTCTGGAGAGGCGTCTGATGGGTGGTGGAATGGTGGGTATTGAAAGTGGAATAGGTGATTTGGGTGGTGGTGGTGGTGAGAACTTCTGAAAGTATGAAGTGGTTGTAGGTGGTTTAAAGGATTGGGGTTTTGTTGATGGTGGTATTGATAAAGTCATCCGTAGTCGAGCTAAGTAGAAAGCCTGAGAAAGAGATGTGGGTTTGTGCATCTAAACTGGGTGTTTAATGTATTCATGAGAAAGAGATGTGGGTTTGTGAAACTCATGACAAAGTAATCCTCCGTAAGTGCTGGATTGTTGAGAAGCATTAAAGCCTTAAGAGGTTCAAATTTCTCAAAATAATCATCCACAGAGGTTACTTGAGATAATTTATTGAACAAACCAACAAAATTTTCACTAGCAAGATCCTCAAATCTCTCACAAATAGAAGCAGAAAATTCAGGCCAAGAGATAGTGGGTTTACCCGCTTGATAATCTTGAAACCAAGAGTCAGCCTTCCCCTCCAAATAGATAGCTGCAAATTCAAGCTTTTGATGATCTGGGACAGCTTTGAGTTGAAAAAATCTTTCACTCTTACGGATCCAAGCCCTAGGATTTTCTCCACTGGATTTTGGAAAATCAATTTTTGGGGTTTTTCAGAAAGGTGGGGTTACTGGTACAGGCTTGGCCGTCATGGTGAGTTTCAAAAGGATTTCCAGAGAAAGGTTGGTTTTCAGGTGGCGTCTCTGCCGGAATAATTTTATTTAAGTTGGTGAGAAGGGTATTAAATTGAGTTTTTGATTCTTGTGACAAGGTAATTAATGTATTCAAGGCTTGTTGTTGTACCCTTGATGCTTCTAAACGAGCTGTAGATTCCTGAATATGTAGATCCATGAGTCTGTTCATCATAACTTGCAGTTCTGCAGTTTTTGCATCCACATCTTTAATGGTTAGAGAACCAGTCATTGTAAAGGACGACAGAAACGTACTGGATGATACCAAATGTCAAGCACGAGCTTAATCTTGACAACACAGAGAGGAAGGAGGTGAGGTAACAGAGAGACGCAGAGAGCTTAGTGACTTCTACACTCAAACGAGCGCAGCCTCAGATTTAATTTCTCATTCGTTGCTTTCACCAAGGGTACAACATTGTCTTAAATACTGAAAGTATTGGCTAACCCTAATCAACCACAGCCTAACACTTGTGGAGTCATTACAATAATGATTAACAATAAAAGCGACTTAACGAGCAAGATAAAGAACTAATCTCTAATGATTATCAGTCATTGAGAGCACCTACCAAATACTATGGGCAGCCTGATCATGGCACTCATGACTCATTAATCATTAAGAGTTGAGTGACGGATTAGTGTTTTAAAAATGTCAGTCTACTAACTAGAAAGTTGAGAAATCACTTCAAACCGCAACCCAAAAAGTTGCAACTCAAAACAGAGTACTCTGTTTTAGAAACAGAGATTATGAATTTATGATAAATATAAAATATTATATAGAACAAGATTAAATAGAAATATTCACATAATTGTTAATGTATTGTTGTTGTGAATTGTAAGATTTTACTAAAGTTTCGTGGAAATTTTAAGTTGTTTTTCGTACAGTAAAACTTCGATAAATTAATCCGCGATAAATTAATAACTTCGCTAAAATAATATTTTTTGCCTATCAAACTTGGGCCAAATGTATTAAATTAATAACCTCGCTAAATTTATAAGATAATAAAAATTATAAGTGTCCTATAAAATAATCGAAATATAAATTAATAATCATTATAATAAAGACTACATTACAAAAGATTCTTACTAAAATAAGGTTCCAAAGTTGTTTGTTTTTTTGTTCACATTTATGCAACATTGGACTTTATCTCCGATATTTTGTAGTCACTTGAGAAGTTCAGGAGTGCCTTTTTCAAATTGTAGGAGGAAATCATTTAGCTTTACTATGGATAAGATTTCTTTTTTACTACAAACTGGCTCCACAACACAACTATCATCCTCTAGTTCCTCTTCTTAGGGATTTGATATAACAATCGCAATAATTTATTTGTCTGTCCAAATTCCGTACTGTTATCATTTTTACCTGGATAGTCTAGCAAAATGTCAACATTTATTTGATTACGGTAATTCAACTCCTTTATTATGAATCCAGGTTCATTAACATCTTCATCTTCAACGACTAGTACATCTTCATTTTCTTGTGACCGAAGTTTACAATATTGGGAACAATTTGCAATTGAATTTTGTTGAGCATCTGTTGTCCATGACGAAACTGCAATAATAATTAGCTTAAGGACACTGATTTTTTATGGACTTAATTTTCCCGTTTCATAACCTTCAATATATTTGTTATTATGGGAAATCATTAAATTTAACCTAAATATTTTATTTTCTTTTATTTTTGAAACTTCAATTTAGAATGTTTCGATAATTTAATAACTTATTAATTTATCGATAAATTAATACTTCGCTAAATTGATAAGTTTTGGCAGTCCCAACATTATTAATTTATCGAAGTTTTACTGTATATGTAAGAGCAAGCACTTTGGGAGGGGGTTCTCGCACTGTAGGGAAAAAACCAGTCGCATATTTCCAAAGTGAACTTCATAACCCAAATTGATTAGATAGTTTTGACAGAAATTTGAAACTTTTACAGCACATGTAAACTGCTAAAATGATTGGTTGGGTTTGGTTAAAGGTTAAAAAAGACTAAATATTTTGGCTTATACACATCTCAAAAATATCCATTTCTCCCTGAAATTCTTTCCCCTGTACCATTCAGCTTTCCTATAACAACAATCTAGAAAACAGCCTAGATGTCTGCCATCTGTCTATTCCCGGCATTGTTTAAGAAGTT
This sequence comes from Papaver armeniacum, assembly GCA_023531295.1. NCBI lineage: Eukaryota > Viridiplantae > Streptophyta > Magnoliopsida > Ranunculales > Papaveraceae > Papaver > Papaver armeniacum. Next base: position 6,378 of record JAJJWW010019506.1, read on the forward strand.
CCCCAGAAGTCTTTGATCCAATATCATATTGGGTACCTGCAACAACAATTATTATTTTTTACTTTAGATTGGCATTATGAGAAGTAATGGAACTAAAGACAAAAGAAGATATAATGCAGAAAAAGGTAAATATAAGAAGTAATTTATTTGACCTTGTCGCCGAAAAAGATCTTAGAATTGTTGGCAATGGCTTGAATAAACTTGAGTTCAAGGAACTCGGGTGTCAGCTTCAATTTGTTTGCTTCGGCTTCTTTAATCACTCTGGAGAAGAAAAAAAACAAGAGAAGCAAATGCAGATCAGCCATTAGATCTAGTAGATATGCATACACCTGGATTTTTATGGAGTGGTAGAGCCAAATTGAACAGTCTGAAGATTAGAAAGTTACTTATAGTAGTCAGCATCAGCTAAACTTTTCTCACGGGCCAGGTACATATGATTGTCAATCTCCTCTTGCTTCATGGCACTAGTTTTCTCAGTCAACATCTGTTCCATGCGGATCTTGCTAACCTGCGAATTCTTCTCGGCGTCTGCTAAGGCGATCTTTTTCTGTGTCTCGGCTTCTTTTTCAGCTACCTTTTGTTTTTCAACAGCAATTAAGACCTAAAAAGAACACTGGTTAACTGTTAGAAAAAATCAGCAAGGTAGCCTTTGAGCATGGGCTTCTGCAAGCTTTACCCTTAGTAGCTACACATTAAGGATTTATTAATGTTTTAGCCTTGCCTTGTGCGAACAAGGTAGTATAAATGCAGGTACACTCAAGCTGATACTTCTTACTTTCCATCTAACTTTTAGGAGAAAACAATATAATGTTTATGGCAAAAAAAAATGTCTGCATATGAGTTCTTTCAATCAAACAAGAAACACCCTTTTATTATTAACTAAGAAAAACAGACAAACACACTAGGAATGACTTGTTCAAGTGATGAAAAAGTTGATTGTTAAGAGTACACTTTGAATTATGTAAAGCTACTTATAATTAATGATATTATGCAAAAACAACTGGATAAGGCTTTTAAGAATTTAGGATTTTCTATGGGGAAGTTTTCCTAATATGTAGATTCGCAGGGTATGACAAGTGAGGGGAAGCTTACTCCTTATTCTTTAAGTTCTCCACTATGTTTAAGGTCAGCAAAAAATTACCTTGGTGTGCTCCTCCTCCATTTGCTCAAAGTTGCGCCTTATAGACTGTGGGATAGTGGGTTTAGTGACACGCACATATAGAATTTCAATGCCTGGGGCATACTGTGTGCAGTCAACCTGCAGAGCTTCTTTCATTCTTTCATCAATCTGAAAATTCCACCATCAGAAATATTGTTTTACTCAGTTCATGGGAGATAGATAGAAAAGAGAACATACAATATGATGTCTTAGCAACTATACAGTTCCCTCAATCCACTATATTTTGTCATGCTATCAAGGGGTTGAAAGTCGAGCAAACTACTCTGCCTAATGGGTCTAGGTTTATCATATGTGGTGGTAACAAGAGCGTAGTTTAATATATCTACTTGCCTGATCAAACTTGTCAATGTAAACTTGCTGAAGGGATTGGGCACTGCAGAACTGATTGATCTCGTGGTGTATCTTATCATAAATCCATGTTTTATCATACTGCACTCCGTAGTTGAGCAGAGTCTCGTACACATAGTCCTTACGAAGACGATTGACAACCTACAGAGGAAACAAGGAAACACATAAGAGAAACCTCAAACTGAAGAAAGGCCGGAAATAACAGCTAACACTAAAAGCTTCAACGGATTGGCGGAGGCAGAAAAACAAATGTTCAATGGTTTACCTCGATCTTTTCAAAGTGGATCATCACACCACCTTTTGTACCACAGGGTATATCCTTGACCTACAGAATTACGAAAAGAAATCTTTTAGGAAACAAGTAGAAATACGATTATTTAATTCCATTCATAGACTTCAATCATAACTAGTCTTGGCCAGAGACAGATAATTCAAATCAAATCACCAAAGTGCAAAATATGCTGGCTAGGTATTTGCCCACTTGGAATACATTGAGCTGCTGGTAATTAAGATCGACGGATTAGTGAAGGATATGAAAAGTATCCCACCCGCTAACCTCAACCCAACAATAGATAAACTATAATGGTGACACACCACTACACCACCATATCTTATATCACTCAACTCAAGTCGCAAAACGACTAAACATCCAGGGTTTAAAGTTTCTTGCTGTCAGTTTTACAAAACAAGATGATTAGGCATGATTCTGATTATCCAATTTCATCATTGCAAGTTTTAAAGCTCGGAGGACATTAACCTGATCTGTCTGCAGCGTCACCTGGATGGGCTCAAACTGAGTTATCAATGGCATCTTTACATGAAAACCTGGAGAACTCTAACAAGTTCATGCGAGCAAATTAATATTCTTGCAACCAGTGTACCCAGTGCAAGTGGTAAACAATATTGTACAAGAACCCATACCTGGATCTGAAATTGTTTTGAGAAGGGCACCCCCTCTCCAGTACACACCAACATGACCTTCCGGGACTTGATGTAAAATTGAGAAAGTGCTGTTTGATGCTGACAATGATGCTGGAACCAATATCTGTCAAACACAAATTGCACTTGGTTAAAACACAAAATGATACAAGATGACATGTACTTCACTAAAGTATGCCAACATAGCCGCAATAACATTAGCTTACAGTGTTGTTGCTAGGCATAGATGCAAGAGAACAACCCAAGTACGAAATATAAATAGGCACAATCATATGAACTTAGAATTGTGAGCAAGATTCATTAGTCACTGCCTAACCATATAAGCATTCATTGACCTCATATTACAATTCATTTTCCTTGCCCTTCACACATACTTCATAACTGAAATGACGCAATAACAGCCTTTTTAAAGCTCACGCAAACTACTGAGAAATGAAGGATAAATTTCCTTTTAAGATAACTGCTACATGTTGGCTAATAGCATCCTCTCCATAATCCTTCACTTTAAATCCCAGTACTAACATTGAACCTAATCATACTCACCTGATGAGTCCTGCACACAGATTAGTACATACTATGACTTAGATCATAACCTAATATACCTAATCCGTGTGTTTCAATTTCAAAACTAAGGCTCATCCGAAGTCAAAGAAGTAAAAAAACAGTTTCAGTCAAATACCTAATCTATTCAAAAACTACAGAAATACAAACATAATCTACAAAATGTATCATCATCATCATTAAAATCAACATTGAGGGAATAAAATCATAAAAATCGAAGTCAAACAAATAAACTTGAGAATCGAAGCATAAGAAACTGTTCCAACATAGAAATCTACTATAGAGTGAGTGAAAGAGAAAAACCCTAATATACCTAATCTAAGGCTCATCGGAAGTCAAAGAAGTGAAAAACAGTTTCGATCGAAAACCTAATCTACTCAAAAACTACAGAAATACAAACATAATCTACAAAAAGAATCATCATCATCATTGAGGGACTAAAATCATAAAAATCGAAATCAAACAAATAAACTTGAGAATCGAAACATAAGAAACTGCTCCAACATAAAAAATAGAGTGAGTGAAAGAGAAAACACATACCAGAGCAGCGATTGCGACGAGAGCAATTAGAACAGTGAGAATGAAAGATGCATCTCCAGCATCAGCACCACCGCCTTGAGGAGGTCGAGGTGCTCCTCCAGGTCTCTGAGAATCCATGTCTTCCAAACAAAATATCAATCAACTCGAAATTTCAATTTGTGTTTCTTCTTCTTCTTCCTCTTCTCTCTACCATCAACTACTAGTATTTATTTTTTACTCAGACTGGGGGAAATTAGTAGTTGCTTTTTGATGAAGTCGTGTGCTACGCGTCGTTTTTTAATTGGATTTTCGGACGGCTGACTCAACAACCCTAGCAAAGGACAACGATGACCATGTACAACCAATGACTGAATGCCACCTCGGATTGGACCGTATTTGGACTCTAATTTTGGCCCATAAAGTATTGCTATGGGTGCTCTCTGGTGGATCCTAAAACCGAACCAAAGATATCGTTGGTTTAAGTGGGAATGTTATTTATGCCCCTACTATTCATGGGTCATGACAAAAACCCTTATGAGTCTTTACAAATACCCCTAAAAGCGGTATGAAATTATTAAATGAAAAAATAATTCACATAATTCCATTTTTAACCTTTAACTCTTATACTCAAATACCTCTCTTAACATTTTTTCTTCTTCTTATCTATGAAGCACCCGACATCTTGATCTGGATACGGGGGATACGGATACGGGGATGCGATTAATGGATTCAATTTTTCAAAAAATGGGGATACGGGATACGTGTATTAATTAAAAATATTTAATTTATTAATAGTAAAATGAATCACATAAAGTAAGAAAATTCTAAAATACTATACGGAATATCAAAAAAAAAATAGAAAAAAAAGATAACCCATCACTCATCAATATTGAATAAGAATGTTAGGGTTAGACATTTATATATCGCTTGTATAGAATAATTTTTGATAAATACGAATATATTACATATCTAAAAATATTTAACATATTCTGGATATAAATATTTGGCAATATATTATATTATATATATATATCTTATATTATAAGAAGTGTCCCCTCTAGAGTATCCGAGAAGTATCCCCTACCCTTTTCGTAATTAATAAAAAGGGACACTTTAAATGGGGTGTCTGATACGTATCCCCAAGTGTCCCTAAGTGTCCGACACTGATACGCGTCCGACACGGATACGTCACCGGTTTTGAGGTGTCCGTGCTTCATAGCTTCTTATACTCCATCTTCGTCGCCACCACCATCTTCGTCACCACCACCATCTCCGTTGCCACCGCAACCAACGGCACAAATACCACCATCGTCTCTATCATCACCATCTCAGTGAGTTATCATGTATCTCTATTCTCTTTCTCTCTGGCAATCACCACCACCAAAAACAACCCCATCGTTCCACCTCCAATTCCACCGCCACCTCAAAATCCACCGAATCTATCACCAAATCCATCAAAAATCTGAACCTTTTAGCCAATACACCACCGGCAGCAACACCACTGCCTCCAAAACAGTCGATTCAACTACAAATCATAAACCTAGTGATGCACCTATGAAAAACTATTCTCCAAAACATAATCTCGAGCATCAAAAATGTAGATCCATTCCGATTTGCAACTAACTCTTAGCTCATTTGATGACACGGATCGAGGAAGAAGCTAGGGTTTGCATTTCACAAAAAATCGTTGAAGAATCTGGTGATAATTTTGTGGATTTTGAGAGATTGGGGTTTGTGGAGATTAAGAGAAGGACATGGATGCGAAAGTGGAGGAGGTAATGGAATTGATCTTTGTTGAAATGGTTTCTTTCTTGTTGGTGGTCAATCTAAAGAGAAGAAATGATTTCGATTGTTCTTTGTGATGAAGTAACCAATGATTATACAAAGATGGTTTCGTGTTGGTATTCTTGCGGATGAAGATTACAAGGGTTCTTTGCTACGAGAAGATGTTGGTGATGAATTGAAGCTAATGGGGTTGATTTAGCACCGGGTGTCTTTGGTTGATTATCATGGGTTTTGGTTATTTTGATCGAGAATTGAAGTGGAAGACTAAACAAGGTTTTGAGGAGATTTATGTGATGGCGAGTTGAATCTTTGTAGGGTTGTTTGCTGCTTCAAGGAACCGTATTGAGTTCAAGGTGTTGGAACCGAGTTGATCACTGGTTCTAGCTACAACTCGGGAATGGATGAACCGTAATGGGCTTGTGTTCTTTGAGTGGTGTTTACGAGATGGACATAGAGTTTGAAGTTGTATGAATCTCGGGAAGAACATTGAAGCATCAATGGAGAGATTGAAGTTGTGTGGCGAATCGGTTGCATTGCAATTGCAATTGCGGTGAACAAGGAGCTGAACCCTTATTTAGAGTTTGTTCAGTGACCGAATTTGTGGAATTGAGAGCGAGTATAGATGTATGTTTAGGACGGGTTTTAAACTCAAGATGAGCCGGGGTGAAGTTTGTATTAGCTACGGTGATGGCTTTGAGGAGATGGATTGCGGGTGGAGTTTGTTGGTGATCTTTGGTTGAATTGGTGTTTGTCTGTGAGAGAAGGAACGGTGAAGTTACAGCTGCAGCTAAGGAGAAATGAAGAAATATTGGATGCCGTGTTGGCTCAATAATGGTTATGAGCTACTGAATGCAATGAGATACATGTATGCAAGGAAATGATATTGCAAGTGCAATGAAAAGCTACGATTTGTGTGACGTTTGTGATCGTCTTAGTGAAATGAAGTAGATGAATGCTAGGCAAATGAAATGGGACATGTTGGTTTGATCTTTGAGAGGTGAAGCTGTTGGTAGATGCATGGATGTTCGGAAGAGATCTTTAATGAAGTGAAGAGATTGTGGTTGTCTTTTTGCTTTTTTCTTGTGTGCGTGCAACTTGGTATATGTCTGTTGGTGTTGTTGGAATTGGTGGTTAGCTTCTTGACTGATCACAACTGTTCCGTCGGGAAGGTAAAGTAATTGCAACCCTGGACAACCTCATCAAGTTGCTTCCAACTTTGGAAACAACTTGACCAAGTTGCTTCCACTATTGGAGACAACTTGAGCTAGTTGCTTCCTTTTTCTGGAGAAAACTTGAGAAATTTGCTCTCACTTTTGGAGGCAACTTGAGCTAGTAGATTCCATATTGGAGGCAACTTGAGCTAGTTGATTCCAGTTCTGAGGCAACTTAGTTATGTTTTTCGGTCCATTCATTCATCGAAAATTATTTTATACCTATATCTTAGAGTAGTTGTGACGAATTTGTGGTGCAATGGTAACATAGGGTTGTGTTGAGTTGTTGATGATGGTTGTGCTGCTGATGCTCGTGCTTTAAAGTCAAGAGGGTAGATGAATGCTTAGGAAGTTGAGAAGGAGTTGAAAGCAGAACAAGAAGTTATTCTTTGCTGTGTTCTTCTTTGATGGTGTTTGATTAGGGTCATGGAAGTGACTGCAGCTAGCGGCTCATGTTGCAAGTGTACATAGACGGTTGTGGTCATGAAGCTGTTGCAGGTAGAGTTGCAATAGCAGAGATGGAGGATGTGGTGTTGTATGGTGGTGGTTTGAATTGTTGTTTGAACACTTATGGTGTTGCGAACCTGTGGTGCAATGGTAGCAGAACTGACTATATGTCAGAAGATGTGTGTTCGACTCACACTAGCTTCACTTATTTGTGTATAATTATTTTTTTTTAGACAACTTGTGCTAGTTGCTTCCATATGTGGAGACAACTTGAGCTAGTTGCCTCCATTATTGAAGACAACTTCAGCAAGTTGCCCTCAGATTTGGAGACAACTTTGACAAGTTGCCTTTAGATGGTGGTGGAATTGGTGGTTACTGGTGGTGATTTGTGGTGGTTGGTGGCGGTGGTGGGTAGTGGTGGTGCTTTTCGGTGGTGTACAGTGGCGCTGGTTAGCGGTGGTGGTTGGCGGCGGTGGTGGAGGAAAATGGCGGTGCTGGTTGGAGGTGGTGGTGGTTGGTGGTGGCGGTGGTGGACAATGGTGGTGGTTGGCGGCGGCGTTGGTGGTGGTGGTCGTTGGTGGTGGTGAGCGGCGGAGGTGTTGGACAGTGGTGGTGGTTGGCGGTGGCGGTGGTGGTGGTCGTCGGTGGTGGTGGTTGGTGGTGGTTGGTGGCGGTGGTTGTTGGCGGTGGTGGACAGTGGTGGTGGTTCTTATTTTGTTGGTTTTTTTTTTTTTTTTTGAATAGTTGTTGTGGTAATGGTTTTGTATATACATTACACAAAAGAGGGTATTTTAGTAATGTATTATACTTAGGGGTATTTGTAAAGTTCAAAAGGGTATATTTGCAATGGGTCTCATAGTAGGGGTATATAGATAATGTTCCCTTGGTTTAACTATTAGATTAGCTCAATATCGCCGTATCGGATTTTAGATTAAAAATGATGTCAGTAATCTTTGGAATTAAGTCCTAGAACAATTGAAATTGAATTGTCAGATAGAAGAACTAACACAAATACCTTAAATAGGTTCCTCGTAGTTTCGCTTTTGTTAGGCCGAGTGTAGTGGAGGAGGGAAGGTATGGGTTGAGCAGTGTTGACACGTCACGCTGAAGAGAGGCATGAGTGCAGAGGTGGGGGAGGGAATTTCAATATAGGCGAGGACATAGACATAGCTTCAACGAGGTCTTGCACGTCGCTTCAAAAGCGAAACCTCATACCTCGCTTGACTGGTCAACAAGCGTTGAAGCGACGAGCCAGACCTCGCTCCAGTTTTATTACAGACGTCAACTTCGTTTTCTCCTCCTCATTCGACCTCAGTAGAATTTTGGGTTTATCTTCTACCTCCTAGAGTTTCTTATTTACCATTAGAGGAGTGATTTTGATTGAGTTATTCACTGAAATATTACACCAAATCATTGAAGGGGTTTGTTCTTCATGTGATGGTGACCATATGCATGTTCTTATTTTGATTTTGAACACCAATTAAAAGAGAAAAGAGAGGTATGAAATTGATCCTAAATTTTTTGATTTTGATTTTGATTTTTTTTTTTTTGAAGCATAGGTGGATTAGATTAAATTAAGAAGGGATTACACGTGGGAATGTTGTTCCCCTAGTGTCATTTATTACATATTCTTTCAAGAAACTGGGGATAGTATGTTCCCAAATATTAGCTTGAAATACTCCCTTTTTTGACATTATCTGCCGCATGGTTGGCGAGGGCGTCATGCTTGGTTGGCTTCCCTGTATGTATGTTGAATTTTGTACTGAGTTATTGCTTCCAACCTTCTTGTAATTTGTAAATCATTTCCTTCAAATACCATGGGGGGTCTGATCGTTCCTTGATGAAATGAACTAGTGTTTGAGAATCTGATTCAATGTAAATTTTAGTCCATTGGTAGAGTGGGACCGATCGTAGAGCCATGACAAGAGCCCAGATTTCGGCTAACAAAGCTGTTGTGATCCCTAAAGGTTGTGCCATTGCAACTATGACTGAGGTTGTTGAGTCCCTGCAAATAAAAGCACCATCGGCTGATCCCGGGTGTCCACGGGCTGCTCCATCTGTGTTGACTTTTATCCAATGTTGTTCTGGTGGTTTCCATCCAACTTGAATTGTATGAGTCATCCGCGTCTGTGAAGTATTGATTGTTGTTGGGTTCATGTCCGGAAGAGACGACGGTAGAACTGAATTCGCCCAGGTGAATGACCGGTTGTCAGCCGACACAAATATAATTACACTTTCTTACTACTCAAAATATATAATGAAGCAAGGGCAAGAAAGGATCGATCCCACAGAGAGGTCTAGGTTGTCAAATTGTTTCGGTTCCCTATAAATAACACCGGGGTTTTGTGATTATAATAAACTAAATAAAAGCAAATAAAGAAAAGTAAACGAAGCAAATCACGGATGAGAAAGTATTGGTCAAGGATTTCGTTTTCATTCACAAACATGTTTTCAACACAATAACTAGAATTGATATTTTAATCTCAACTTTTATCAAAGGCCCTAGGAATACCTTGATCAAGAATATCCCGCTAATCTCCTCTTGTCATCAACAAACACATTAAAAGATGCGAATATGAATTCTACCTAAAGGAACAACCTAACGTGTAAAAGCACTAATCAAGTTTAATTCCCTAGATGCATTAGGTTCTATGAAATCAGGCCAATCAAAGCAATCGAACGTGTAAAAGCACTAATCCTATTTAACAAAGGTTATGGTTCACATATGATCATAAGAATATATCACTACAAACTATAATCATATTTATGCTACTTGCAATACGGAATTATCACTTTTGCGTATAATAACCTAATCTAGCAATAAAGATGAAAGCAAACTCAATCGATTCGCGACTCGACTAAACAAGCATTCAAATCATGTAACAATATTAATTGTGAATCATAAACGATAATATGAGAGAAAACTAATTTATTGCACAAAAATTCATGTTTGGAAATCCAACTAATTCATAACCAAAATAAATCTCTAGCTCATATTCATGGAGTTCATAACAAGAAGAAAGAGAAAAAGTTTCATGTTGTCTAAACCCTAGAACAAAAGTAGAGGCTAAAAAGAAAAGATAAAAGATATGAGAAAAGAGATCCCTAAAATCTATCTAAGCTTCCCTATATATAGAGTTTTGTAACCTCTTCTTGAAGAAACTAGGAAACCTAGTAAAAATAGGAAAGAGCACCTCCTTAGGAATTGTGTCCCGTGCATCGAGCCCCGGACAAAGTGGCTGCCAAAATCGCCAAAATCTCCAACGAGAAGTAAGGTCCAAGGGCTTTGCGTATCAAGAAGTGTCCGAAAACATCTAATGGGCTCATGCGTCAGACAACTCCAGCCCATATATCTCATCTTAATCATCGAGTTTAGTGAAACCGACAGGATAATAATAAAATAACGAGATTACCCACGGATGGGAATACCAAACCGTAAGTCTCCCTGTAATTCCAACTTCTTTTCCTTCTCGTTTTCTCCCTACATACGACTTCGAACTTCTGTGACTTCTTCTCGGAGCTTCTATATCACCAGCATCCATCGTATAATAAAGAAGCACCATTATGAACTTCTTTCATTCATGCCATTTAATCAAACTCTTCCATTAATGATTGACTCCGGACCATCTTCTATCTCCGATTCTTCAACACTGACTCGACATTTACACAGTCCACCAAACCACAGCAGCAGCAAACAACTCCATTCTTTCGATCATCACTGATATTCATCTTCATCATCACTGCCATAATGGCAGCAAAGCCTCGATCATTACTGCTGGGAATGGAAGCAACCATCGTCGGCCAAGCTCCAATATTCTTCATGCTCGATAGCCAACAACACCACAGCGAGCTCCACCTTCTCTGCCATCAACATTATCCATGTCTTCTCTCGAGTTTCATGCTCTAACTCGAAGTTGACTCCAATTGTCACCGCCATCTTTCGTACTCTCTCGCCATGCTCTTCTATCACCGATCATTGGCTGCATCATCTACTTACTCTCCATTCTTCCGTCAATGACATTATCACCTCAAATAAACCATCCATCCCGACCCGGACTTTACCATCAACAATGGAAGCTCATCTTCTCATTGCCATTGTCTGTGTAAGCTTCATCACCCGCCATCTCATCAACAACAACAAATACTCGAGCTAAGCCCATATATACTTCTCTAACAATGGCAACAACGACTCCATCGATTTGGCACTCACCTGCCATTATCCTCCGCCATCTTCTTCCATTCGTATCATCTCCCATGGCGGAGACGACACAACCTCCATCTTCATCATTTTGCCTCATTCCATCTCCCTATAAACCCGGAAGAGCAACCCACTCGATTAATCTCCCCTAGCTAGCACAACCATGGACCTGTCGTGAACTCAAAAGTTCTGGGGTTGATAATTCCCGAACTCTGGCAAATATTGAAGACGATGGTGGTGAGATGATAATTGGCGCCTGTAGCATGATTTGAATTAGGCTTCCCCCAAGTAAAATTCCTGACTCCCCTTAACAGTTCCTTTGAAAAGGGCAATCCCTTAACAAACTGGATGCCCCTTAACAAACGAGGGGATGTCAATAGTAGTATACTTACAAAATGACCATTGTTCCCTTTTTGGTCTTCCAAGTCCTTTTGCTCGTAACTTCTTCATACGAACTCAGAATGACTCCGTTCTTTCGCCACTGACTTCGTCTTCTCGTCCTCTACAAAATGATGACTAGAAATCCTCCATTTGAACGAGTTCCACTGGGTCTTTGGCCCTTCTTCACTTGTGACTTCACTTTTGTAGCTATTTTCACTTCTTTTTGCTCCAAATGACTCCATTGCACCTAATAAACTCAAAAGTAAACATAAGATACATAATTTTCAAGAAAACTCGCAAAGAAAGCATAAATACTAGATATAAAATACGGTGTATTCTACACCTATCAAATTCCCCCACACTTAGACTTTGCTAGTCCTCGAGCAAACAAAACGAAACAAATTCTAAAACATACAAACAACTCCGTGTCATCGAGGCTACGGTCACTTTTAGCATAAATAACAAGCCTTTAAACCACTAAGTGTCCCTAGTGGACGAGTTATAGTCTCGTGAGGGTTTACTAGAGATATACCCACAAAACCTATTTTTCCAACTTACTAGTTCTCCGTAATAATAGCATCAAACGCGCTAAGAAGACATAGAGATTCTGCACACTAGTCATAAGAAGTTAGACACATAAATGAACACAATCTCATCCTTAAATGTTGAGAGAGAAATAACCATCCCTTCTCGAAAGAAATTCGGGTTCGGAGTGATCGGAAGTCTCGACTCTGCCTCACAAGAAAGGGTTTTATGATATTGCTCTCAATAATAAAATGACTTTTTATGGGTCACACATGTGTCCAGTAGGAATGAAGAGAGAATCTGCGACACGTTGAATGAGTAAAAAAAACCTCGAAGTATTTTGAAAACCCACATCTTTTATAATTTTTTGAAAACCCATTTTTTTCCGACGATCTCTTCGAAAGGAAATCAACCACTTAACGAAGGTGGGAATATGCTTACTTACCTCGTTATCCGTTGGCGTGCGCCTAGCACCACTCTCACAGCATCCATAGAAACGTCTTCGGTCTTCTATCGGTGTCTTCATCTTCATCTTCGGTCTTCAACTCTTGATGATAACTCTTGAACTTCGTAGAATCTTGACAATGTGATTCTTTCCTCAAATTCCTTGTTGCTTGAAACTTCATTATAGATATTCCTTCTTTCCATTGGCTTTATTGAAAGAATACAAAACTAAAAACAAACTATACAAACCCAAAATTTACTTTTTTTTTTATTTTTTTTTATCATTTTTTTTTTATTTTTTTTATTTTTTTTCTTAATAAGAAATAAAACAAATACAAAAATAAAAATAAAACAAATAATAAAAACTATTAACAAACCTAAAAAATTTCTCTTGTCTCTTTTTGTTTCTCTTTTTTTTTTCTTTTTCTTTTCTTTTTTTTTAATTTTCATTTTTTTAATTTTTTTTTTTTTGAGACAAGAGAAAAATAAACACAAAAAATAAAATAAGTACAAATGGCCATGGTGTATGTACTTTACCGCTTGATTCTTCACAACTTATATGTCTTGATATCATAGACTTCTCGAACTCTCATCTTGATAATATTCGCTCTTACATAAAGTCCGAAATCTGCTCAATTGCATCTTTGTTGCTTGTAAACCTTGAATGTCTTCAACTTTCCTTGAATTTGTGATGCTCCTCTTGTTGATGATGATGGTGTTTCTATGGACTGTTGGTGTAGAGAGAGATAAGGTGGATGGTGCTAGCTGCGAACAAGATTACAAGTGGTATGTAAGTTAGCAATTCGATGTCACCAACATGATTGATAAAAATAGCACTCAAGAGATCAAAATAGTGCTTCTATGGTGGGAGGTTGGACAGCTCACCATTCTGCCCGGAATTTACGTACGGTGACACACACTCAAAAAGCACAAATCTAGACAGGTTCAAAGAATTGAAGGTTGGTGCCTCACATTATGTAACTTGGGTAGTCTCCACTATAGGGGATCACAACTCTAATACCGAATTCAGTCTGCACCTTATTTGCCACCGGCATGGTTAAATCCAACTTTAACTCATACAATTAAGAAACCCGATCATGTTCTCTGTCATCTCTAAGTTCAGTCACTCTTATGAGATTCTCGATGTAATCTTAGCGACATGTATACTATGTGACTCTAAACTAACTACAAGTTGGAGTTTTCTTATTCACTATTTACAAAAAAGTTGAAAATTTTGACTCAAAAAGGCTAAAAACTCTATATGCAAAAGACTCCCCCACACTTAAACTTCACATTGTCCTCAATGTGTAAAACCGAAAATTCTGAATTCTGACGTAACAGCAGATAAAACGCAAAAACTGTACAAATTGGTAAGGAATTTGGAAAAACTCCATTTCACAAAAGTTGTTCATCTACATGTTTTCTACAAAGTGTAAAAAGGGCACAGTGTTTATATAAACGGTCTGACAGTTATGGTCTCTGGAATGAACTATGTGCAGTCTGAATTTTTCTGACGAAAAGGTATTCATCATAATTCTCTTCTAAGATAGATTCCGGACGCAATGAAATTAAACATGGGGATGCAAATATGATATGAAAACTATAAAAATAAATAAATAAAAGGGTTTAAGATACAAAACCTATGGGTTGCCTCCCATTTAGCGCTTGGTTTAAAGTCGTCAGCCCGACTCTTTTGTTATCGTCCATATACCAACAATCTGAAAAGTTGAGGATCCTTCCATAGAACGTGTTTTGCAAACACTAGCTTCACACAAATATTAGTAATATAAAACAAAAGTGAAGCTATGAACCGATACAAGCTTCCCCCACACTTATTCTTGTCCACACTTGGGAGTGTATAAAGAATATAGAAGTTGGGTACTTCCACGGTTTCTTGTACCAAAACCTGCATAGTATGAGAATCAAGTATCTCTAATGGAGGAAATCGAGAAACAAAGTCATTCAACAATACTCCCGAAGCACATACATTCAAACCAATAAGAGGTAAAGGAGAAGAAACAATAGGCAACGGGTTAGACAAACCTTGCACAATCTCTTGTATTACGGAATCCTCTTCATCCTTGAAAAACTCAAGTGAATAATTCACCTCATGTATATCATGGTCCTCTATCAAACTTTGCAACCATTCTTCGTCCGTTTCTGCCGTAACCAAAATCTCGACATTAACATCATCATTACAATCATATGCAAGCTTAATTGGGTCTTCCACAATATTGGTCATAACGGTCTCATTCTCAACACACTCCTTTTTGTTGTAAGGCACATACTCTTTTGCGGATCCAAATTTTATTATAAGAAACTTTTTTAGAACACTCGAAAATGCATCATCCTCAAGCTCCACCCTTTGAATAGGCTCTTGATCATTATTAAGATCAATGCTTGAGTAATCTACACAAGTGTTGACATATTCCTCTTCGTCTACATCTTGATCCCAAAAAGACTCCATTGTACACTCCTCGGGGATGTCACCATGAGTTGTTTCAAGCAATGTATCATAATCACCGTCACTATCATAGTCAACATAAGATTGGTCCTCGCTGAATTTAGTGTTGCTAATCTCGAACTCATCCTTTTGAATAGGTGAATGATCATTATTAAGATCAAGAGTTGAGTTAAGTACACAATTATCAACGAAAGTACCCAAGGATTGGCCTTTTTCAACATTAGCATCAATCAAATATTCATCACAAACCATATGCACATTAGAATTATCCATATCTTCCTTGCATTGATCAATGCCTCTTCGCAAGATAGTCATACCTTCACGAAGTTCTTGGAGTTGCTAGTTTGTAGTCTCTTTAGCTTTTTGAAATTCCTCTTGTAAAAAGTTGGAAACTTGATCTATAAAGTTAGAGACTTTTTGTTCACGAGCATAAGAATCCTCCCATCCTTGTGGTTGTTCACACACATACCCGCCATAAGGTTGTTGAGGAAAACCATAAGGTTCCATGGAATATTGGTCATAACCAATGAATTGGTTTTGATTATACCCATGGAATTGGTAGTTTTCGTATTGTTGAGGTTGTTGAAAACCGTATCCATTGTTCCAATATGCTCCTTCCATAGAAATTGGTACCTGAAATAAAATTCTCAAAACTATGCTAAAACCAGAAAATAAGAAAAACTAAAAACAAATATAAAACAAAAATAAGAAACCAAAACAAGTGACAACATTTGCCTCCGGTGGCGGCTAAAATTTGACCGGTTGTCACCGACACAAATATAATTACACTTTCTTACTACTCAAAATATATAATGAAGCAAGGGCAAGAAAGGATCGATCCCTGAGAGAGAGGTCTAGGTTGTCAAATTGTTTAGGTTCCCTATAAATAACCGGGGTTTTGTGATTATAATAAACTAAATAAAAGCAAATAAAGAAAAGTAAACGAAGCAAATCACGGATGAGAAAGTATTGGTCAAGGATTTCGTTTCCATTCACAAACATGTTTTCAACACAATAACTAGAATTGATATTTTAATCTCAACTTTTATCAAAGGCCCTAGAATACCTTGATCGCAAGAATATCCCGCTAATCTCCTCTTGTCATCAACAAACACATTAAAAGATGCGAATATGAATTCTACCTAAAGGAACAACCTAACAGGTAAAAGCACTAATCAAGTTTAATTCCCTAGATGCATTAGGTTCTATGAAATCAGGCCAATCAAAGCAATCGAACGTGTAAAAGCACTAATCCGATTTAACAAAGGTTATGGTTCACATATGATCATAAGAATATATCACTACAAACTATAATCATATTTATGCTACTTGCAATCCGGAATTATCACTTTTGCGTATAATAACCCTAATCTAGCAATAAAGATGAAAGCAAACTCAATCGATTCGCGACTCGACTAAACAAGCATTCAAATCATGTAACAATATTAATTGTGAATCATAAACGATAATATGAGAGAAAACTAATTTATTGCACAAAAATTCATGTTTGGAAATCCAACTAATTCATAACCAAAATTAAACTCTAGCTCATATTCATGGAGTTCATAACAAGAAGAAAGAGAAAAAGTTTCATGTTGTCTAAACCCTAGAACAAAAGTAGAGGCTAAAAAGAAAAGATAAAAGATATGAGAAAAGAGATCCCTAAAATCTATCTAAGCTTCCCTATATATAGAGTTTTGTAACCTCTTCTTGAAGAAACTAGGAAACCTAGTAAAAATAGGAAAGAGCACCTCCTTAGGAATTGTGTCCCGTGCATCGAGCCCCGGACAAAGTGGCTGCCAAAATCGCCAAAATCTCCAACGAGAAGTAAGGTCCAAGGCTGCTTGCGTATCAAGAAGTGTCTGAAAACATCTAATGGGCTCATGCTGTAGACAAGTCCAGCCCAAATATCTCATCTTAACTGTCAGTTTAGTGAAACCGACAGATAATAATAAAATCTGAGATTACCCACGGATGGGAATACCAAACCGTAAGTCTCCCTGTAATTCCAACTTCTTTTCCTTCTCGTTTTCTCCCTACATACAGCTTCGAACTTCCTGTGACTTCTTCTCGGAGCTTCTATATCAGCCGCATCCATCGTATAACAGCAGCACCATTATGAACTTCTTTTCGTTGACTGCCATTTAATCAAACTCTTCCATTAATATTTCCCCAGCTCCGGACCATCTTCTATCTCCGATTCTTCAAAAGCGACTCGACATTTCCACAGTCCACCAAACCACAGCAGCAGCAAACAACTCCATTCTTTCGATCATCACTGATATTCATCTTCATCATCACTGCCATAATGGCAGCAAAGCCTCGATCATTACTGCTGGGAATGGAAGCAGCCATCGTCGGCCAAGCTCCAATATTCTTCATGCTCGATAGCCAACAGCACCACAGCGAGCTCCACCTTCTCTGCCATCAACATTATCCATGTCTTCTCTCGAGTTTCATGCTCTAACTCGAACCCCAGCTCCAATTGTCACAGCCATCTTTCGTACTCTCTGCCATGCTCTTCTATCACCGATCATTGGCTGCATCATCTACTTACTCTCCATTCTTCCGTCGGCCAGCATTATCACCTCGGCGAAACCATCCATCCCAGGCAGACTTTACCATCAACAATGGAAGCTCATCTTCTCATTGCCATTGTCTCTGTTAAGCTTCATCACCGCCATCTCATCAACAACAAAGAAATACTCGAGCTAAGCCCATATATACTTCTCTAACAATGGCAACAACGACTCCATCGATTTCGGCACTCACTGCCATTATCCGCTGCCATCACTCGAGCTGAGCTGACCTTCTTCCATTCCGTATCATCTCCCATGGCAGAGACGACACAACCTCTCATTCCATCTCCCTATAAACCCAGAAGAGCAACCCTGCCTGATTAATCTCCCTAGCTAGCACAACCATGGACTGGTCGTGAACTCAAAAGTTACAGGGTTGATAATTCCCTGAACTCGCCGGCAAATATTGAAGACGATGGTGGTGAGATGATAATTGGCGCCTGTAGCATGATTTGAATTAGGCTTCCCCCAAGTAAAATTCCTGACTCCCCTTAACAATTCCTTTGAAAAGGGCAGTCCCTTAACAAACTGGATGCCCCTTAACAAATGAGGGGATGTCAATAGTAGTAGACCTACAAAATGACCATTGTGCCCTTTTGGTCTTCCAAGTCCTTTTGCTCATAACTTCTTCATACGAACTCAGAATGACTCCGTTCTTTCGCCACTGACTTCGTCTTCTCGTCCTCTACAAAATGATGACTAGAAATCCTCCATTTGAACGAGTTCCACTGGGTCTTTGTCCCTTATTCACTTGTGACTTCACTTTTGTAGCTATTTTCACTTCTTTTTGCTCCAAATGACTCCATTGCACCTAATAAACTCAAAAGTAAACATAAGATACATAATTTTCAAGAAAACTCGCAAAGAAAGCATAAATACTAGATATAAAATACGGTGTATTCTACACCTATCGGTGAACTCTTGATGCATGTGGTTTGCCATTTTGATTGTGTCATGAGGAGTTTTGTGGTTTCTTCCATAGATCAAATCATTTCTTACTAGCCACAGTGCCCATAGAGTGAAGCAAGAGGATGTTGTAGCAATTGTGGGTTGATTTATCAGTAGTAGTTGGTTTATGGTGGTTGATGGCGTTATGTGTTGGGGTCTTCGGTGCATGAAAGATGATTCTGCTTCATGATAGCGAAAAAGTAGATCCCAAACTTCTTGCGCATAACGACATGTGAGAAGAATGTGATCAGCAGTTTCTGGAGATAGTTGACATCTAAGACATAAATTTGAGGGGGTCAGGTGAATTTTATATAATAGGGTGAAGGTAGGCAGGCCTTCGTTTATAGCTTTCCACCAAAAAAGTTGTATTTTTGGGGGGCTGTTTAATGTCCAAATGTGGGTAGATGGTGGAAGCTGAAATGTAGCTGAGGTATTGGTGGGTTGATGAGCTAAAAATTGGTAGCCTGACTTGACTGAATATTTACCATTTTTTGTGTATGACCAAATATTTTTTTCTGACGGTCTATCTTGAGGAAGGTGAATGTTAAGAATCCTAAGCATAGCCGATTGTGGAAGTTTTATCAGTCGGTCATGAATCCAGCTTTGAGATTGGATCAATAAGATCAGAAACAGTCGGAAACATTTGACATTGGTTGTAGGATAAGGGTGGGTGGTTTGGAATCCAATTGGAAGTAGTCGGGGTAGAAGTTCCCGTGCCGATTTGGTGGAAAATGTGAGGTATGATAGAGGATAGAAGCGACGTGAGTTGTTTCCAAAAAGGACTAGCCGAGGGTGAGGGAGGTTGGTTTGAATGGAAAAAAGGTTCATTGTTGAAATATTTTTCTCTTCACATGGAAGTATAGATTGAGTCTGGGTGATCATGAATTTTCCATACTCTTTTCATTAATAAATCTTTGATTTTTATTGATTGTATTAGTTCTAGTGATTTCTATTGATTTTGTATTATGTAATATGTTGATGCATAATTGGTGTATGTTTAATTTCATTTGTTTTAGAATTGTTTTTGATATCATAGGATTTTAGGGTTATATGGAGCATGAGGGTAATACATACATTTGGGATTTTTTTTTTTCTTAGGTTGAGATGAATGAATTTTTGCTGATTGTAGAATTTTTTTTTTCTTAGCTTGAGATGAATGAATAATGCTTGGGTAAATTATTTTCAATTTAGATATAGATGAAAGAATTGTTAATGATTTACAATGTAATGGTTGTGCTTGTTTTCATTGTAGTCAATGGCCATGGCGTCAAGTGAGATTTTGTCTAGGAAGGGTGATGAAAATCATTAAAGTAAGGATAATTTTAAAGATGTAGATAGGGGTTTGCAATTTAAAACAAGTTGGTCTCAGGTGAAGAAATACTATGACATAGTGGTGAAAAATAATCCTCAAGCATTGTATGTGTTACAAAGGTGTGGTTTTTCTTCGGTGTTTGAATCTGATTTATCTTGTGCAGATTGTAATTAACCGAAACACTTATGGAGAGATGGTGGAAGAAAACTAGGTCATTTTATTTTCCGGAGTTCGAGTTAGGAATCACACCTTTAGATTTTGTTAGGCTAACTGGTAGTCCAATAGGTGGTGGACGAAACTTGCCAAGAATACCTGCGGGTTTGAAGAAGATAAATTATATATAGGATATGATAGCACGTATCTTTCTTGTGTGAAGGAAAACCATGGTGCAAGAGAAGTTGTCTATGAGCAAGCGGCTAGAGAAGGTCATAAGGGTGACAAAGTTGGTTTATGAGATTCTTTTGCTAGTGCCTTCCAATCAGTTTTCTTGTACAGTACACTAATAGTAGGGAAAACCAAGACAACAGGGGTGTATGGGAAGAATTGACTAGAATATTTTTATCGTGGTGCATTGGTAGATTTCTGTTAGGCAACACCACGACAAGAGTAAATAAGGGATGGTTAGAATTGTTGCAGAATTTGCATAACTTTGGCAAATATGATTGGGGTAGTGCCGCATTAGGAAATTTGTATGATTTCCTTGACAAATGGACCTCTAGCGTTCGTAATGATATGGGTGGGATGTGGAATTTTCTAGAGTATTGGTACTATTTTTATTTCCGCAATTTCCAACCACTTTTGAGGATAGATGAGACTATTATCAATAATCAGTGCATGTATCCCGCAATTTTATTATTTAGGAAGGAAAATCGTCGAAGTCAAGTGGATAGCTTTAAGCATTCAATTAGTACAGCCCGACACCAGATTGACATGAGAACTAGAGAAGCTGTAATATGGCAACCTTGGAGAGATGATCAGTACAACGATTTTCAAGAGGTGTTGGAGGCAAGAAACTTATTAAAGAAAAGAGTTGTGTTCTATGGCTGGAAGGGTGAGAGGTTGAGTGTGTACCTCGGTGAGAGATTTGTACGTCAGATTACGGGTGAAATACTCATCCCATGTGATCCCCCCGATTTAGTTTATGTCCAGGCGATCGATGTTCAGCCCGTATGTCATTACGGGTTGCCCCCTGATGCCGAGATGTACAATGCATGGTGGAAGGAGAAGAGTTTTGGAACATGGTATCCTGAAGGAGTTACACACATACAGAACCATGATGTGATAGGTGTAGTTAATCACGTCTATGCCGACCATCCTGTCCACCTCCCGACATGATGTCTCAATCCTATGAAGATTATTCCGAGGACGAGTCGGTGAGTGAACTACCAGTTATCCCTGTTTACATGAATGGCGATCTTACAGATTTGGTGGTGCCGAGGCCTACATCATATCCCTATAATTTTGATCATATTACCGCCGGACGGGTAAGTACGTTAATTTGTTTTTCCTTGTTTGATGGATTGATTGTTTCATTTGTTGTTAAATGGATTAATTGTTTTATATTTTTTTCTTTTTAGGAGGAATTTTTGAACAAGTTATTCGAGAAACACATGTTTATCAATGAGTCCAAAAGAACTATTCAGGAGCATACAAGAAAGTACTGTCTTCGTGGGAGCTCTTCTTCTTCCGGTTTTACCACAGGCGGGACACCGACTTGGAATATTTCTCCCCAATTCCCAGAAGAACAGACACTACACGACACGTTTCGACAACATAAAGGTGTTGCGGCAACTCCCCAACCATCGGGTACTATTATGTATAATCTTGAAGAATGCTATCAGTCGGTTCGAACAACGGAAGATCACTATGCAAGTGTGTATCAAGGAAATATGGATATTGGTTTGGGGAGTCAGGTAGATGATTCAATCGATATGGATCTCAACATTGGTCTTTCGATAGATGGATCCTATGATTGTGTTATGGATACCCCAGAAGATACATGATCTTCAAATGACAAAAAAAAGTTAGTTCAAACTTATTTTTAATTTTCTTTGACATCTTTAGTTTGATGTTGACTAGACGTGTTTTGACATTTCTGTATCTATTTGAACAAACTTGTGATACACCTTGTGGTAGGGGAGCATTGTTTTATTTTGTGTGGTATCGGTCACTAATTTATTCCCAACATGCATTCTCTCTGATTCCTTTAATAGCGTTTGCAGGGTATCCAACACAATATTGTAATCAATAATGCATACATGCTATAATGATTTTTCAAAACAACCAACTTTAATTGTTGTCGTTTTCCCAATAAAAGTGTTGGCTCTCCGCATTTCCCGAGTTACAACGTCTCTTGTATTCTCTATGAAACCTTTAATAGTGTTTGCAGGGTATCCAACACAATATTGTAATCAATAATTCAAACCTGCTTTCTTGTTTTTGCAAAATAACCAACTTTATTTTATGTCGTTATCCCAATAAAAGTGTTGGCTCTTCGCGTTTCCCGGGTTCCAACGTCTCCTTCAGCTTTTATAGCTTGGCAGTATTCCGAAAATAATGTACTTATTTAAAAATATTTGTAGTTTTCCCAAATAAATAATTTTCCCTCCAACTTGTTAGTTTTCCAAGGTCTCGTTCGGTGAATATTGCTTGTCAGTATGTCGAAAAAAGGTAAAATATTTAATTTAAAAGTATAAGCAGTTTTCCCAATAATCTGTATAGCATTACAGCTATTTTTTAAATGAATTTAAAATTATAGCCGTTGTTCCCTTGTGTGTATATAAATAGGATACCCTATTCAGTATCATACACTACCTTATTCACATAAATCTTTCTCCACTGTTAATTATTTTCATTTTAAGATGTCAACTCCATCATCATCAACTATCGAAAACATACTTAGAAGATGCAAGCGAACGATAAAATCAATTACCGAAATATAAGAAGAGATACGGAATATAAGCAAACAGGCAGGTTTAAATGCAACTTCGTCTTCATCACCTAACAAATTTATTAATGTAATGGATGAGTTTTACGGCAAACGAAAACCTATAACTTATGAAAGCATAAATTCGCCAGAGGCTGTGAAAAAATATGAAGAGAAAATGGCGTCAAAGAAACGAGGTGAGGATCAACGTAACCTAAGGGAAAGAATGAAGCAACTTGAGGAAGAGACCGAATGGTTTAAAAATTATTACATAGTCAAGGATCGTCCCGAAGAACATCAACATGAGAGTTTATTTTGGCATCAGGTAAGGGATGGTCCTTTCGTAGGAAGGTCGAGCGATAAGCGGAAAGAACCACGCTTTCATTATGAAGCTGCCCACGTAAGTGATAGATTCTTTCATGTTTGTGCACCAAGTACAATGAGTTTCTCGCCAGGCATAGAGATGACCGGTTTGCCGTACAAGATGCTTATACCAATTGGAGAAAAGAGTCATTTTATCATTTCGATGCCGCCTTGATATTTGAATCTCGCACTAAGAAATAGAGATATTTAATTATGGTAGTCTAGTACCGTTCTAGTTTAAAAACCCCACCGAAGTTGTGATCTGTGATCCTCCAAAAAAATGAAGGTGGGGGTAATATGTTTAAGAGATTAGTTTTTTATTTGAGTATTTAGTGAGTATCTCTATTATAAGAGTTGTCATTACTTTTGTGTGTTTTCTTCTAGTGTGGCTTTGTATGTTGTCTGTAACCGTGGATCCATTATTTTATAAATATTATTTATGTTCCTATTACACTTGTGGTCCATTTTTGTTAGTTTCGTATCCTTTCTATATTATTGAAAAGCTAGGTAGGATGTCGGTCACCACTGTGGCCTTTTAATAATTCCAACATGTCGTATTCCAAATTACCTCTATAGCATCACAGCTATATAAACCCAACCAGTCAGTGTAACCTCCTGTTTATGGGTAAAAATCGTTTCTGCCGATTTCGGTAAATTCGGTAGGTGAGTGAGAAACTGGTTCAAACCCCTAAACAAATGTGCTGCATGTGAGCACTTTATAGATTCGAGAGATCAACTACGACAAGTCCGGCCTAAACAAGGAAATGGCCGTTCCAGACTTGCTTCGGTCACAAAGTGGAGGAGAAGGGTTGATTTGGGGAGGGAAGCAAAGAAAGGTGTTGAGACCAGAATAATTCTGGGAGAGTAGTGTCTCGACTTGTATCGGAAAGTGAAAGCTTCGGAAACTTGCAAGAGATGAAAGCTTTTTGGATAGCTTGCAAAGTTGCCTTTTCTGAGAGTGTTGTATTTTTTTCCTGACCGAGACTTGTTCTCTAGTGGAAATAGGTAAGACCTATTTATACAAGTCGAGATTGAAATGTACCCTGGCCTCATGAAGGAAGAGAGTAAAGGGTGAAATAATGGGAGGAGGTGGTAACCGCGTGGTGTTAATGGGTGAAAACGTTTTCACCATTATTTCCTCTTTTATTTGAACGCTTTATTCCTATTCAAGCTTTCTTAATGTGAGCGTAGTGTACTGCCGCATTGGGACCGCCAAACCAAAACCCTAGAAAGCATCCCCCGATTTGTGTTGATATCTCGAGTGTTGGTTGCACCTTGAGTGCAAGTGGCGCGTGTGGCATGTGCGGAATGCCCTTGTTGCGGGTTGTACTTGACGCAAGTGGCAATGCCAGAGCCGCTAGTGGCGGCGTGGCATGTGCCAATGGCATGTGGAACGCCTTGGTGGTAGGTTGTACGTTGAGTGTAAGTGGCAATGCCGGAGAGTCGCTAGTAGCGTGTGTGGCATGTGCCAATGGCATGTATGGAATGCCTTGGTGGTAGGTTGTACGTTGAGTGTAAGTGGCAATGCCGACTGCCAGTGGCGTGTGTGGCATGTGCCAATGGCATGTGCGAATGCCTTGGTGGTAGGTTGCATGGTTTGCAGTTAGGCTACCGGCGGGGTTTTGGCATGTGCCAACGGGCGTGTACGGCCAAGTTGGCCTAAGTTGCACGACTTGCAAGTTAGGCTACCGCGTGCATTAGGGCACGGCTAGGTGATGAAGGCTACCCGGCGAGCGTGTTGGCATGTGCCAATAGCATGCGTGGCCGATTTAGGGTCGTGGCCTTGGTACGAAAAGCTACTAGTGAGCGTGTTGGCATGTGCCAATGGCGTGCGTGGCCGTTAGGGCCATGGCCTTGGTAGGAAAAGCTACCAGCGAGCGTGTTGGCATGTGCCAATGGCATGCGTGGCCGTTAGGGTCATGGCCTTGGTAGGAAAAGCTACCAGCGAGCGTGTCGGCATGTGCCAATGGCATGCGTGGCCGTTAGGGGTGGCCGTGGCCTTGGTAGGAAAAGCTACCAATGAGCGTGTTGGCATGTGCCAATGGCACGCGTGCCGTTAGGGCCGTGGCCTTGGTAGGAAAAGCTACCGGCGAGCGTGTTGGCATGTGCCAATGGCATGCGTGGCCGTTAGGGCCGTGGCCTTGGTAGAAAAGCTACCGGCGAGCGTGTTGGCATGTGCCAATGGCACGCGTGGCCGCAGGGCCGTGGCCTTGGTAGGAAAAGCTAAGCCGAGCGTGTTGGCATGTGCCAATGGCACGCGTGGCCGTTAGGGTCGTGGCCTTGGTAGGAAAAGCTACCGGCGAGCGTGTTGGCATGTGCCAATGGCATGCGTGGTCATTAGTGGCCGTGGCCTTGGTAGGAAAAGCTACCAGCGAGCGTGTTGGCATGTGCCAATGGCATGCGTGGCCGTTAGGGCCGTGGCCTTGGTAGGAAAAGCTACCAGTGACGCATGTTGGCATGTGACAATGGCACGCGTGGCCAATTTGGCCTAGGTTGCATGGTTTGCAAGCCTAGGTGCGGGCGCTACTTTGGCATGGGGCGCTGGGGGCAAGGTAAGGGTGTTTGGCTTGGCGTGGCGTGACTAGGGCCAAGGTAAGGGTGTTTGGCTTGGCGTGGCGTGGCCAGTGTAGCTAGGGCCAAGGCAGAGTGTGTTTGGCATGGCGCGGCTAGCTTGGGTTAAGTGTGGCTGGCATGATTGCCATTGGCACGAAGGTGCGGCTAGCATGGTTGGCATGCTTCGGTGCGTTTGGTATGGTCGGCATGATTTGCCATTGGCATAGAGAGATGCGGCTAGCTTGGGCCAGGGTGTGGCTGGCATGATTTGCCATTGGCACGGAGGTGCGGCTAGCATGGTTGGCATGCTTCGGCGCGTTTGGTATGGTCGGCATGGTTTGCCATTGGCATAGATATGCTGCTAGCTTGGGCTAGGTGTGGTGGCATGATTTGCCATTGGCACGGAGGTGCGGCTAGCATGGTTGGCATGCTTTTGCGCGTTTGGTATGGCTGGCATGGTTTGCCATTGGCATAGAGATGCGTCTAGCTCGGGCTAGGTGTGGTCGGCATGATTTGCCATTGGCACGGAGGTGCGGCTAGCATGGTTGGCATGCTTGTGGCGTTTGGTATGGTTGGCATGGTTTGCCATTGGCATAGAGATGCGGCTAGCTCGGGCTAGGTGTGGTCAGGCAATGATTTGCCATTGGCACGCAGGTGCGGCTAGCATGGTTGGCATGCTTCAGCGCGTTTGGTATGGTCGGGCATGGTTTGCCATTGGCATAGAGATGCGTCTAGCTCGGGCTAGGCGTATCGGGCATGATTTGCCATTAGCACGGAGGTGCGGCTAGCATGGTTGGCATGCTTGGCGCGTTTGGTATGGTCTGGCATGGTTTGCCATTGGCATAGAGATGCGTCTAGCTCCTGCCAGTGTGGGTGACATGATTTGCCATTGGCACGAAGGTGAATTAGGGTTTCGTTCGTTGTAACCCTAATTTGAAAAAATACCCCCTATTAATTACTGACTACACGCATTAAATGTTCTAATAAATGTGTCACTGGTAACATTAGGTTATTTGGGGTTTTACGATTTTACCCTTTGTTTAAAAACCACCATCAACACCTCCTCATCCCAAACTTGTTTTGTTCCATATTATATTCCAGTTAGAATCACAACTAAAATGCCTGCCTTTTCACTTGCGGAGGATTATGGTCTGGTCCAAAGTTATTTGTTGATAGTGGATTTTCACTTAAGGCTAAAATTGTAAAGGCCAAAATTATGCGCTAACATCTTGCAAAAGGTAAAGCCATTAATAAGTGATGAATACTTCTTCACCTTACTGATTCACCTAGAATAGAGCATGTTGCAACAATCCCAGTATTCCTTGAATTAAATACACAAAATTCATCCAGGTTGGAGCATGTAGCAACAATCCCATATACCATGTGAATTTACAGCATTATTAATTAATGCATGACCAACCTCGTATTTCCATTGTATTCATTAAGTGGGTGCGGCATGACGACCGAGTGTTGTTCTCAAAGAGAGCAACACGAATCTCCAAGCATTAATAATGAAGCATGTACGAAATACCCATACAGGCTACAACGCTCGGTGTGTTATACTAGCCCGATTGAGCATATTTGAACCTGAACTTACCATATCAGTCTCAGAAACGATCACGACCATCCAACTTCACCAGCATGATTGGATGGCTTAGATTAAATTCATGACCCCAAGCAGGTATTGGAATATTCACCACCGACCCAACGCGGGCCCCTCATGGTCGGCCTACCCAAAAGGGGTGGCATAGTTTTCCAAACCGTCCAAACCAAAGCAGTATGGACGGAAAACCCTAAATTAGGGTTTGCGGCACATTACATGTATCGCAAAACAAGTCTCAACCATCCATCTTCGCAGGCATAGATGGAGGGTGTAGATGTAGATTCAAAGGGACCAGAGCATATCAACACAAACACCGTGGGCCCGCCTACATACCTGACTGATCGGTCAGGACCAACTATAGTTGGTCGTCTTGATTCGTGCGCCCCAAACTGGGTGTGACACACGGCCGGTAAAACTTGATTAGGGTTTGTGTCGCAATCATGAGCGTCCCTTTTCTCCTGCTCGGATGAAGGGTCCAGGAATAGACTAGCAGTCCAGAAGTATCAACATGATCACCGTGGCCCACCTATCTCCACACCCGATCGACCAAGACCAAACTTGGTTGTACACCTTGATTCGCACGTCCAAGCTAGGCGTGGTCACACTTCCCAACCACAAACTGATCTCGACTGCTCAAGTTTACCGGACAAATTGAGTGGCTTAGACCACGTTTCTATGGGACGATGAAGTACAAGTATATACACCATCCCACCGTATGTACGCCGAGCTGATCGTCCAAGACCGACCAA
Organism: Papaver armeniacum; assembly: GCA_023531295.1. NCBI lineage: Eukaryota > Viridiplantae > Streptophyta > Magnoliopsida > Ranunculales > Papaveraceae > Papaver > Papaver armeniacum. Next base: position 34,413 of record JAJJWW010019506.1, read on the forward strand.
GCTTGGTCGTCTTGGAACACGCGCCCAAAATTGGCATGATGCGCGGCTTTTGCGGCACCAGTTTGATTGCAAATTGATCTCGACCACTCAACTTGCTGGGACAAATTGAGTGGTCGAGATCACACTTTCACGAGACAATGAGATATGGGCGCCTACATCGTCATGTCGTCTACAAACATGCACGATCGGCCTTGTCAAAATTGTATCCCAAGCTTGGATTCGACCAGTGAAGAGTAATGCTTGCGCACCTCTTCAAAAACCTAATTCCATCAACGGTCATGAGATGAGTGTCTCAAAGATCATCTCGTCCGTCCAACTTCACCGGCTTGGTTATACAACCCCGGTCGGGAGTTAATTGGTCGATGAAGACGTCATGGTGATCACCACCGTCACTTTACCACATCATGATGCAGTACCTGCATAGAATACACACGGTACTTCACAGGTATCGACTTCCTAAATAACTTAGTTATTTAATCGAGCATTACATGCTACTTTCTTTGGGTCCCACGATCCACACACTCGAGACATCAATCATGTCACAAACTGGGGGATACATACTGGGGTATTGGTCTGGCGGTTTACAGCGTGCAGCGTGCAACGCGCCATCACAAGAACGTGTCAGGAAGTCATGGACGGTTAGAGATGACAGGAGAAGTGGGCAAGACTAGTCGTGTAACACTAACACACAACTCCATCACTCCACTTCCTCCACTTCCCACGAGAGACGCGAATAAGGCTCAAATGACTTGTATAAATAGGTTCTCCTCCCTATTTTCCAAAAACAGAACAAGTCCAGACACAGAGGCAAGTGTTGATACCATCGTATTCAAACACCGGAACTGATAGCTTACATCCTGCAAGCCAGTTCAGCTTTCTGATACAAGTCATACATAGCCAACACCTTCAAAATCTCAACACCTTCTTCGCTTCCCTCCCTTAGATCAACCCCATCTCCTTCACTTTGTGACCGAAACAAGTGCAGAACGGCCATTTCTTGGTTTAGGCCGGATTTGCACAGATTGATTTCTCGAATCTACAAGCACTAAAGTGCAGTGCATTTGTTTAAGGTTTAGACTCATTTCTCATCCACACACCCCAAATTACCAAAACCGGCAGAAATAGTTTTCACCCATAAACAATTGGCGACCACAGTGGGAGTTTAATCTCTCGTTTGTAAAGTCAATTTCTTCAAAATCCGATTCAATTTTATCAATTTCAAAAAGGGTAGATCTTAGGACCAATTCAATCATCAATCCATTTCAAGATGGTAGAACTCGTGTGCGGATCAGCAATCAATTACGATGGAGCTAGTGTGGATAACACTCCGGTGTTGATGTACCTGTCCGGTGGAGCTACCGTGGTCAATATATCTTATGGAGCCGTCACTTCTACCACCGGTGCCAACGTAGCAGGAGATGTTCCGATAAGTGTAACACCTCCCATCACCGAGCTAGAGCGACCTCAAATCCGGCATCTCATCAAGTGTAACACCTCCGGTAGTCACCGGAGCAACAACTTCCACTCCTTCATCAGGACGAGGAGCCGGAGGGACGAGAGGAGGACCATCCCCCATTACCATTGCAGACTTGATGGAGAAGCAGAAAGTACTTGCTAAGACTCAAACGGATATGGCCGCAACTCAGAAAGAGGTACTCACTTTTCTTAAGACATTAATCGATCGATTGCCACAAGAGCCGCGACAGCCCCCTGGAGCAAAAAGGAACGCATTCAACGCACCGGAGAAGGTACCCGGCGGCGCGGACCTCCATGGACCCGATCAAAGAAGCGACATCGAGATATGAGCGGTCTGTCATGGAGACTCCTACACTGGGGACTGATCCTCACAACGATCCTCCTCAAGTCAATAGTTTCACTATCAACCAGAGGCCGGTGGATCGGGAAGAGGTTTCTCTAGTGGAGAGTTTATGCGAACTTTCACACCTCTTGAAGAATCAGCGCACGGAGACGTTTTGCTGCAATCAACCAGAGGAAGGTCACGACCGTGCCCTACATGTCACCGCACGCATCAAGGATTCGAGTTCAAGACGGCCCTTATCTACACAGGAGCGTCTTCGAATGTGATTACTCTCAAGACTCTCAGGACATCCAAGGTTCTCCTAGGCAAGGTCGTATGGAAGCCTACCACAATGACGGACTTCGAGGGAAACCAAACCAGCACATACGGGAGAAGCTCCGCGGAAAGAATCAGACAAGTTCATTGCGTCCCACTCCCCACGTGGGCGTCAATTCAGGAAGAAGACCGGCTTGCATTATTGAGGGCTAAAACCCACGATGCATATTTGCTGACGAAGCATTCTTCTCCATCATGTGAAGCCACGACCCACGTTCACACGAAGAGGGAGCGGACTTTTGTGGCGAGTCGTGACTAGAAAGGGAAAACGGTATACCGACACTGCCATTATCAATTAGCGGGGAGTCTCATTACCCAGTCTCTCCACCCAATGGAATGCTACAACAAAGAAACGAACCACAAGAACAAGTGCTAGATGCTCCAAAGCAGTGCAAGATGGCACCAACTCCACAACCGATGAGATTGAAATTGTTGAGGAATCTCCTAGGCCTATCTCCATCAGCTCAACCTTGTATACGGATAAACGCACGAAGCTCGTGGAACTTCTCAAAGAGTACAGGGACATATTCGCTTGGAGATATGAAGAAATGCGGATTTAGATGAAAATTGGTCACCCATCATCTACATGTCATACCCGGATCCAAGTCGGTTAAACGGTTGTAGTTCGGACACGAGGAAAATGGATAGATCGGGTGCTGCATAGACTTCGAGAGACTTGAACAGTCTTTGCTCAAAAACGATCCTCCTCTACCTAACATCGACATGTTAGTAGATGCAACCAGCGGACACGGCATGTTCTCCTCCATGGATGGATGTAGCGGCTACAAAGATAAGGATGTACGAGCATGATGCAAGTAAGATAACTTTTCGAACTCCTCTCGGAAATTTTTATTATACCATACTGCCATTTAGTTTAAAGAATGACGGTGCAACGTATCAACGCTCTATGACGGCAATCTTCCACTGGAGCCGATACCTCAAGAGAGAAACCTCAAGAAGATAACGATGTCCACGCGTCATATCGAGCAAGATCCAGGCGAGTCACTCTATCAGACAGGTGGTCGAACAAGATCCGGGCGAGTCACTTTATCAGACAAGTGGTACATGTCTATCATGCTATGTTAGAGAATCGCGCTTTTGGTCATCCTCTGGAGATGTTGAACGCTCATCTACAACAACATATGCCACGATAGAAAGAACCCAGGCCTGCCGGTAATAAAGAGCCTCATAATGTTTGTAGGGGCATATATCTCACCAACATGCGATACAACCTTGACCTTACGTAGCGGTTCCTCGAAGCGGCAAGAGGAAAACCACCGAGATACAACATCCTGCGCGTCCGTCAACTCCAACTCCGGTACCACATGCACGACTCCCACAATGATGAAACAATATCCAAGATATTCCATATCCGGCTCAACAACAACCACTACGAACAAACCATGTAAACCACGCTTGGGGACCGAGGCTCGCATGAAGTTCCTTCACCGTCGGTCAAGGAATTCTTCAACATGAGAGAGATGGTCAGTCAAGAAGCATGGAATTCGCAAGGGTAAATCGAAATGAAGAGGAAAACACTTCAACGCTCCCTCTAGCAGAAGCTGCTTCAATGGTCTATTCAAGTGCCGCCTCAACGCTCTCTCCGGGACCCACGTTCGCTTCAGAATCCTTCTTCAACACTCTCTCCAGGATCCACCTCAACGTTCGCACCGGAAACCACTTTAACATCCTCTCGAGCCGTTTCAACACTCAAGCTGCATCAATAATCTGTGCTCTGGTCAAGTTATCTTTGATGTACTCATTGATCAACATACGTCTCATCCATCCTTCATGAGGACCCAACGGAGCATGAAAAACCTTGAAGTCGATAGGAGAAGGGTTATCTTGTGGAACAGATATTTTCATATAGTTGAAAGGGCGCGGTGAACAACTCATCATCAATGTTCGGCATATCTTTGAAGCTGTAAACACCTCCTGACTTGGCACCAGCATTATACCCAGAAGACATCTTAACAGGAGTTCTTTTCATCATTCTACAATAAAAGACATGAGTCAGTACTTGTATAAAAACGCGTGAGATGTGTAGTCACACACGACAGAACACACATTCACGTTAGAGTACACAAGGATGGTATTGGGTCCAAACACCGGTATTGATCAAGTTTCAAGTCCGGTATTGATCAAGTCACAAGTCCGGTAGTGATCAAGTCACAAGTCCGGTATTGCTCAAGTTTCAAGTCCGGTATTGATCAAGTCACAAGTCCGGTATTGCTCAAGTCTCAAGTCCGGTGTTGATCAAGTTTCAAGTCCGTATTGATCAAGTCACAAGTCCAGATATTGCTCAAGTCTCAAGTCCGGTGTTGATCAAGTTTCAAGTCCGGTATTGATCAAGTCACAAGTCCGTTATTGCTCAAGTTTCAAGTCGGTATTGATCAAGTCACAAGTCCAGTATTGCTCAAGTCTCAAGTCCGGTGTTGATCAAGTCACAAGTCGGTGTTGATCAAGTCACAAGTCCCGGGTATTGATCAAGTCACCGTCCGGTATTGCTCAAGTTTTAAGTCCGGTATTGATCAAAGTCACAAGGCTGGTATTCGAATAAAACAGCGCACGCAGCAGGACGGTTTTCAGTGAAACATAGGGGGTCGATGTTCGATCGGAGCACGCGGCGGGTCCCACTTGATCCCAGCCCCAGATTGGTCGAAGTAGACACAGCCGTCCCCAATCAAATCTCTCTCTCCAGAAGAAGGTGTTTCAACTCCAACACTTCAACGCTCTCCCGGGCCTGCTTCAACGCTTTCTATAGGACCCACATTTACATTTGAGCACACAAGGTTCATTTAAAAAAAAAAAAACAAGCTTGCTCACATCGGGTCCCACGTTCGAGCAAAGCAAACAGCAAGGCCGGTGTTTGGTCAAAGCATCAAGTCCGGTGTTTAGTCAAGCTAGTTGGGTCGGTGTTTGGTCGAAGTAGCAAGATGACACTCGAGCAAGTACATCAACCGTACGGTCAAAGTAGGCACATGACATGGCCGACGTTTGAAACATGTACATGGTGGTCCCGCGTTTGATCGAAGCATGCACATCTGCCCATGTTCGAATCAAGCATGCTTACATCGGGTCCTACGTTCGATCAAGCAGACGCATTGGACCCACGATTAACCAAAACAGGCACATCAAGCCCACGTTCGATCAAGCAAGGTCAATAGCCCCACGAACGAAACAGCGTAATGATCCATCGAAGCGTGCAAGACCGACATCATGCTAGGGGAACACTCGCCTGGACGCCTCTTGAACGTGACATGCTCCAAGGACAGGATGCCCCGTCTCTCCTGGTAACATCTAACTTTGTCTCATAAGCTTTTTCTTTAACTGTCACCATCTCATGCCTACCCCACAATGGTGTAACCATTACGTGCTATGCAAGGGACTTAATGTTGATGGTGGATTTTCACTTAAGGCTAAAATTGTAAAAGCCAAAATTATGCGCTAACATCTTGCAAAAGGTAAAGCCATTAATAAGTGATGAATACTTCTTCACCTTACTGATTCACCTAGAATAGAGCATGTGGCAACAATCCCAGTATTCTGTGAATTAAATACACAAAATTCATCCAGGTTGGAGCATGTAGCAACAATCCCATATACCCTGTGAATTTACAACATTATTAATTAATGCATGACCAGCCTCGTATTTCCTGTACTCATTACCGGTGCGGCATGACGACTGAGTGTTGTTCTCAGCAGAGCAACACGAATCTCCAAGCATTAATAATGAAGCATGTACGAAATACCCATACAGGCACAAACTCTCGGTGTGTTATACTAGCCCGATTGAGCATATTTGAACCTGAACTGACCATATCAGTCTCAGAAACGATCACGACCATCCAACTTCACCAGCATGATTGGATGGCTTAAATTAAATTCATGACCCCAAGCAGGTATTGGAATATTCACCACCGACCCAACGCGGGCCCGCATGGTCGGCCTCCCCAAAAGGGGTGGCATAGTTTTCCAAACCGTCCAAACCAAACAAAGTATGGACGGAAAACCCTAAATTAGGGTTTGCGGCACATTACATGTATCGCAAAACAAGTCTCAACCATCCATCTTCGCAGGCATAGATGGAGGGTGTAGATGTAGATTCAAAGGGCCAGAGCATGTCAATACAAACACCGTGGGCCCGCCTACATACCTGACTGATCGGTTAGGACCAACTATAGTTGGTCGTCTTGATTCGTGCGCCCCAAACGGGTATGACATACGGCAGGTAAAACCCGATTAGGGTTTGTGTCGCGATCACGAGCGTCCATTTTCTCCCGTCTCGGATGAAGGGTCCGAGAATAGACTAAGCGAGTCCGGTAAGTATCAACATAATCACTGTGGGCCCACCTATCTCCACACCCGATCGACCAAGACCAAACTTGTCTGTACACCTTGATTCGCGCGCCCAAGCTAGGCGTGGTCACACTTCCCCAACCACAACCGATCTCGACCGCTCAAGTTTTGGGACAAATTGAGTGGCTTAGATCACGTTTCTATGGGACGATGAAGTACGGTATATACATCATCCCACCGTATGCACGCCGGGTGATCGGCCAAGACCGACCAAGCTTGGTCATCTTGGAACGCGCGCCCAAAATTGGCATGATGCGCGGCTTTTGCGACACCAGATTTCATTGTTGCAAATCGATCTCGAACCACTCAACTTCGCCAGGACAAATTGAGTGGCCCAGATCACACTTTCGAGACAATGAGATATGGGCGCCTACACCGTCATGTCGTCTACACACATGCACGATCGACCCTGTCCAAATTGTATCCCAAGCTTGGATTCGACCAAGCTGAAGATTAATGCTTGCACACCTCTTCAAAAACCTAATTCCATCAACGGTCGCAGATGAGTGTCTCAAAGATCATCTCGTCCGTATAACTTCACCGGCTTGGTTATACAACCCTGCTCAGGAGTTAATTGGTCAGTGATGCGTCATGGTGATCACCACCCGTCACTTTACCACATCATGATGCAGTACCTGTATAGAATACACACGGTACTTCACAGGTATCGACTTCCTAAATAACTTAGTTATTTAATCGAGCATTACATGCTACTTTCTTTGGGTCACACGATCCACACACTCGAGACATCAATCATGTCACAAACTGGGGGATACATACTGGGGTATTGGTCTGGCATTTTACAGCGTGCAGCGTGCAACGCGCCATCACAAGAACGTGTCAGGAAGTCATGGACGGTTAGAGATGACATGAGAAGTGGGCAAGACTAGTCGTGTAACACTAACACACAACTCCACTACTCCATCACCCCACTTCCTCCACTTCCCACGAGAGACGTGAATAAGGCTCAAATGACTTGTATAAATAGGTTCTCTTCCCTATTTTCCAAAAACAGAACAAGTCCAGACAACAGAGGCAAGTGTTGATACCATCGTATTCAAACACCAGAACTGATATCTTACATCCTGCAAGCCAGTTCAGCTTTCCGATACAAGTCATACATAGCCAACACCTTCACAATCTCAACACCTTCTTCGTTTTCCTCCCTAAGATCAACCCCATCTCCTTCACTTTGTGACCGAAACAAGTCTGAAACGGCCATTTCTTGGTTTAGGCCGGATTTGCACAGATTGATTTCTCGAATCTACAAGCACTCCCGTGCAGTGCATTTGTTTAAGGTTTAAACTCATTTCTCATCCACACACCCCAAATTACCAAAACCGGCAGAAATAGTTTTCACCCATAAACACTATTGTAAAGTTTTAAATGAGGGAAACAATACAACGGGAAGGCGATTTTGGAATCGAGTTACTGAAGATTTTAATCGTACAAATGCCAATGATACCTATAGGAAACTCAATCAACTCCAGCACCGGATTTTCATAGTAAAGAGGTTTTGTGAGCTCTTTAGGCAGGATGTTGTTCTAGCAAATGGTGATAAGGATATGGTGATGGACATGTATGCAGCGGCATAGATGCGTCCGTTTAAACATTGTATTATTATAATCAAAGGTTTTGTGGGTGTAATTCTATGTAAGCCCTCACAAGACCCAACTCGTCCTCCAGGGTCACCTGGGGGTTTAAAGGCTTATTGCACGGGCTAAGGGCAATCGTGTTCCCAGCGACAGTGGCATATTTTAATAAATTTGTCTTGTTTCTTTTTTTAGAATCTTTTTTCAATAAATGTATTAGATTTTTTTTGCTTTAATATAAAGTTGTTTGTTTGTTATATATATTTCGATTTATCTTTGACTTGTAAACAGTTCCATGTGCATAATTTACGGTGCAGTGTGCAATTGCATTGTCACTACATTTATGGTGCAGTGTGACATTGTGTTGTCACAACAATGTATGGCCCTCATAATAATAATGCAGCTTATCCATGAGTTATATGTAATCATTAATTCAGACAACATTTATTGGTTTCTAACCACACCAAACTATTTCCTATTAAACCTTATCTTGTGTTGTCGTTTGCCTTTTGTTTTGTCCTTCTATTATTGCTTTGCATGATGTCCATAAACAGGTAGGATGACAACTTTGTACATTTTCACCATTAATCCTATCAGGTAGTAATGCTATATAAACTCAAAGACTCAACCATACTTTCTCACCCCAAGCTTGTCAAGTTTTAAAATTTATTTTTGAAATAACATTTACTGCAACGGCATATTCAAATGAGGAAGATAATGACCTCGTTAGAATGCAAAGTGTTAGATATGGTCCCAATGGCAGGAAGGAACCAGAGTAGTATCCAATTCTGGAATCGAGTTAGGGAGGAGTTTTTTCTTGTCAATGGCAACCAGAACCATAGGTGCGTGCAATCTCTGATGCATCGCCTTACAATACTGAAAAGAAATTGTAAGATATTTAGGCATTGTATGTCTCTCGCAAATGGTGACCAAGTGGTTGCGCTATCCCTATATGAAGCAGAAAAGAAGCATCCTTTTACAAATTTCGGCGCAAACGAATTATTTAATACTCGTATTTGAATAATTAATAATGTAGTACGTCTGTTTGTTTTATTTTTTTTATTTTTTTCCCGTTGTATTAGTATAATCAAAGGTTTTGTGGGCGTACCTCTAAGTAAGCTCTCACGAGACACAAATCGTCCTCCAGGGTTACCTGGGGGTTTAAAGGCTTGTTGCACGGGCTAAGTGCAATCGTGTTCCCAGCGACAGTGGCATATTTTAATAAATTTGTCTTCTTTCTGTTTTCAGAATCTTTTTTCAATAAATGTACTAGCCTTTTTAGCTTAGCATTTTTAGGGGCCACTCAAAAGGATTTAGGGGCCAACAATAAAACAAAATAGGGTCACACAAACCTAAATTGAGTTCACCCCTTATCCTTTTTTTCGTAATGGCAAAATTGCCCTTCAATAATCGGTAGTTAAACATGAATTTGGTAGTTACTTTACATTTAGTTATTGTTAGCAAATTTGTTTTCCCCGAATTTTGGTTATACCATAATCGGTAGATAAAAATCTATTTTATCTACCGATTAAGGATGATGTTCTTGGATTTACACTAGCAGAAACATAATCGGTAGATAACTATCTACTTTACCTACCGATTATGTTTTTGCTAGTGTAAATCCAAGAACATCATCCATGATCGGTAGATAATGAACACCATTAACCACAATCGGTAGATAATGAACACCATTAACTTCCGATTGTGAATGTAGAAAATTTCAAAATTTTGTTAAGTTTTGAAAATTTGAATTTGGGTCCATGAACACAATCGGTAGATAATAAGCATCACTTATTAACACAGTTTACTACCGATTATGGTAGCACCAAAGTTCGAAAATTTTAGGATTTTGGAACTAAATCTCATTTTGGGGCCAATATAAAATAGATTTTTATCTACCGATTATGGTAGAACCAAAATTTGGGATTTTTTTTTTTTTGCTAACAATAACTAAATGTAAAGTAACTACCGAATTCATGTTTAACTACCGATTATTGAAGGGCAATTTTGCCATTACGAAAAAATAAGGATAAGGGGTGACTCAATTTAGGTTCGGGTGACCCTATTTTGTTTTATTGTTGGCCCCTAAATCCTTCTGAGTGGCCCCTAAAAACGCTAGGCTTTTTAGCTCAAATCAATAGTACTTGATTTGGATCCTTATGGTGTTGTGAGCAATCGTATTGTCAATTCGTTTTGTGTAACAAAACACATCAATATTATAAATAGGATCCTTATTTTCCCAGTAGCACACTTCCAACCAAGCCAGCCTTCATTCCGAGTTAAAGATTATACTCATCGTCTCTCTCCTCTTAATTATTATTGTGGTAGATTTTTTTTTCCATCTTCTGAATTATGGTGAACTTTAGCGAGCGAGAAGACGTAGCCTTGATTAGTTCGTGGGTTACCGTTGCACAACTTGAAGATTACATAAATCTTTTAATTACCAATAACGAGTTTTGGGGGAGAGTTATGGATAGATTGACAAAGGCTATACCAAACCACCAGAGAAATAGTAATTCCATTCAATGTAGGGTGAACGTGATCAAAAGAGATGTCCGAACTTATGTAGCAATTCAAATAAATATATGTCGGACAGAATCCCCTCGACTTAGTTGTGAAGACATCGTAAGTGATTATTATTTTTTTATTCCCTATATCTTTTGGGTGTTATCTCAATGTCCATAGTAATTTGATATTTTGATATGATGTTGCAGGAACTCATTGCAAAACGAATGTATGAGCAAGATAATGGGCACCGGTTTAAGTTCTACAACTGCTATTTAATTTTAAGGGGCGTGGTTCTACCATAATCGGTAGATAAAAATCTATTTTATCTACCGATTAAGGATGATGTTCTTGGATTTACACTAGCAGAAACATAATCGGTAGATAACTAAAGTTGGGCAGGCCATCCATTACCAGTGGAGACAATCAATACTTCCTAGCATCCCAGGAAAACCCCGCGCAGCATTCTCCCTCAACAACCTTTCCGTATCATCCTGGGAGAGCCTACGCATGTATCTATCGTTAAAACCAAACATCGGTGCATCAAGAAACTTCTTCAGATACCTATAGATGGTACGCGTACCCATTGCTGTATAATCTTCAATGTTATCCTGAGGAACTGCCTTGCACAAGCACTTCATGACGACAATCATTTTCATGTGGAGAGAGTGACCCATAATTCCAGCAACATCGGGACATTGTTCGAACTCAGGGTCCATCTCTATAATTTTGCTTAAGATACGAAGAAATAGTGGTCCATAATACCAAAACGACAATGAAATTTTTTCTTCCCGTAAACACAGTTGAAGTTGAAGTAGTCTTGAATCATCCTTGCATCGGCGACACTTGCCTCTATGAACTATTTCCCTTGATGTCACTTGAGTCGGCACCGGTTGATATAAATCATGAGCACTTTGTACGATTTGTTGATACGCTAATACAACATCATCGTTGTATGAATCATCCATTTCGTAATCAGCACCCGCTTTCATTCTCATTAGTGTTCTGAAATAATCCATGGAGCACACAACTTCAAACAACGAGGTTTTGATGATTATAGTAGATTGATAAATGAAAGATGAAAAATTCTAATTCAAAGATTGAAGAAGACTGGAAGTGGGTGTGGTTTAAAACAAGTTAACTGCTCGATATTTATATGCACTGCGCACCTAAATGGATACTTGTAAACCGTAGGACTGCGTAACCGTCAGATTCTTCTGTCCGTTGAAAATCTAGTGGCTCAAAATGAAGCGAGTCCTCAATCCTCGCCTGGGCTACTACTAACACATCCCTTTTTTTTGAGCCGTTAGATGATCAACGGGAGGAAATATCTACCGGCTTGAAAACCCTGGCTCCAACGTTCGTATTTTAGAAGCGAGGACCCTGGTCTCGCTCGGCAATGTCTACAACCTCGCTTTTATTTTCAGCCGTATGATCTCAACGACCATAATTATCGTGAGGTTATCATCATCACACATGCAACAACTCTATTTAATTTGAGATGCCTATATATACACGTCTGGTTTATGAAGCAATTATCACACCAAACTGTAAATTTTCATCTATTCAACTTATCTATCTCCTGATACCTTTTATTTTTCCTTCAAAAATGGTCAATTTTACAACAAGAGAAGATGTAGCCCTAGAAAGAGCCTTGGTCAGTATCACAAGAGATGGAATTGTAGGAAATCAACAAACCGGTAGGAGATTTTGGCATCGAATTATGACAGAATTCAACAAACAATTTTCAATTCCAACCACACGAAGGGTAGGTTCTCTACAACACCGAGCTAGTATCCTTAAAAGGGAGTGTAAGTTGTATGCCGCAGCTGTTGCCCCGTATTTGAGAAATGGACCGAGCGGTTGGGACGATGATCTTAAAGTAAAAGGGCTAGGAAACAATACAAACATTATTGTATTTATAGATTTGTTTTTTTTTTAATTATGAAATCAATTACTAATACGTCTTTCATATGTGTTGCAGTATCAGGCAGGTCGAAGGCAGTATGAGATGGGTCCACCAGTGAAACTTTGGAAATATGAGCAAGTATTCCTAATATGGAAAGATACTATGGAGGATATGAACCCGTAGATAGTAAATGAAAACCGTCCACAGTCTCAACCGGCTCCGGCTCCTTTTCCCAACTCAGATCCGGAATCCATCGTTGATTTGAATGCCGATATAGAAGATGGTTCTGGAACAAGTAGCCAAGGCCGCCGACAGAGATTCTATGAAGAAGACGATCCGAGAGAATTCCCCGGTAGGGATAAGTTGAAGAGGGCCGTTGCACAAGCTAACGCGGTCGACAGAGGAGCCACTAGAATTGCTGATTATATGAGGGAAAACAACACCGCAAAATTAGCATCGTTAGCCACAAGTGACACAATGTTTCGTGAATATTTGGATATACAAAATCAACAAACAGAAGTGAACCTTATGGGGAGAAACTTGAGGAAAATGCCTCCATTACAAAGAGTTGCAATGGAGAGACTCCAGAATCCTATTTTGACCCGACTCGGACTACATACACACGACAATCAAGCACTGGAAGATGATGGTGATGATGAGGTTCAGGATGAAGATGAAGATGAGGAAAATTATGCAAGTTACCGATGAGACTCAAGGAGTTGTAATTTTCTTTTAATTACGGATTTGTTAGGTTTTTAAATTCACCAATGTTAAAAAAACTATGTAACGCTATTAAATGAACAATAGTCCCTGCTTAATTAAGTTATTATTATGTTTTTAATTTTAAAAATGTTTAGTTGTATTAGTTTATGATAGCCTTAATTGGTGCAATCTGTTTTTAAATTAAGGAAGTAAGCCCATATTTATATTAGTTCCACAAAAGTTATAAAAGTAATTACTACTTTTATTAATCTCCAACATGAGTGAATACAATACACTGATTAGTTATTGACTATGAAACCTAACTCACTGTCGCAGGCACCACGGATGCAATTAGCACGTGCAACAAGCCTTTAAACCTCCACGTGTCCCTGCCGGCCGAGTGGTGTCTCGGGATGGTTTACAAGAGGTTTACCAACAAAACCTAAACTAAAACAGTATTTACGATTCTATCCGCGCCTAAACAACCTTGTTGGATTGTAGTCATCCATTCCGCCCTTCATAAGGAGGTAGCATTCGTAAAACCCGAAATTGCGTCCATGCCTTTCACGAAAATATGCTTTCGCCATTGTTTCTTACACGCATTAAAAATAAATACTCAAATTAGTATATGTTATTATATTATTTTTCAAATAAAAACCTCTTTTAAAATTATAATTACTTACGATCGTCATTTCCGTGGTAACGAATGCCGGTGGCAAGTCTCTAAATAGCGTAGCTTAGATGATACCATACATTTTGACATCTCTAGTTATACTACCAACCATGTATCTTAAAGCTTGCTTTGATCTATGGTTTGGATTCATAAAGTTTTCTACAAAATGGTAATAGACTCGCTCCCAGAAGTTATAGGGTGGTGCTACAACATCAACTGCAACCGGATCTCTCATTACACTAATCCATGCAGCTATGATTGTCGTATCTTCTTCAACGGTGAAGTTAACATTCATGTTGGATGAATAAGAGGTTCACGGTTTGGTTGTGCAATCCATATGTATAACTGGTACTCTATTTATATTAAAAATTAAAGGATGTGTCGTCCCTCCCTTGCAGTCACTCTTCAGGATGTGTCGTCCCTCCCTTGCAGTCACTCTTCACGGATGTGTAATCTATTTCAAGGGAATTTTGTTTTTAAATTGGTATTATCAGAAATACAAGTAGGAATAGGCCATATCATTACACTCATAAATTTTGTGTAGGACGTGACAATTCTATGTCAATAGTTCGAAACTGTGGTGGTAATAATATTGCTGGTGTCGGAATCACGTGGGAGGGGATACACTACAAAATTTTAATGAGAGAAAACCAAAAGGAAATAAATAGTTTTCCATTATTAATAATACATGGACAAATAACATAACAATGTCCTTGTCGGTGGACCCACGATTGCACTTAGCCCGTGCAACAAGCCTTTAAACCACCCGGCGAACCTGCTGGACGAGTTTAGTCTCGTGAGGGTTTACAAAGAGGTGCACCCACAAAACCTATTTATTTATTGCAAGCATCCTTAACCACGTGCTAACAATTGGGGGTTCATATAAGAAAAGTGGTGCCTGAAAATGAGGTAGCAATTGTGATACATAAATGTCTTTCCCTTATGTTGGAGGTATAATTGTCGCACATTTGAATCCTGCAATAAAAAAACAAATATAAGGTTCGTGGATAGATGAAAAATTCACTTTAAAATCATATAAACGTATTTACATTGTTGCACCTAAAATCATTTATTCAGACCACCCTTCGGGCACATTGCGATATATCGGTTCCTGGAGTGCAACAAAAACGTTCACCTCCTTCTTTATGGTGAAGACCCGAGACTTTAATGATTTCCATGTTCGACGATTGTCATTGCCAATTATTTGTAAACAATTGAGAAACACTAATCCAAAACTCTTTTGATTTTTCGTCTGTTAATATGTCTGGATCATTCGAAACATTGCAGTAAGCCCGTGTTAGAGCTTCGTCTTTCTGTGAAGTGTACTGGATTGCCATGCTACGCAGATAAAATATGAAAAACTATAACAAAATGATACGCAAATGATAAAGTTTATAACACAATGAAAATATAAAACTTTAAAAAGCAATTTGGCATATTTATAGGTTAATTTTAACACATCCATTAACAGTAAACGTCTTTTACTTTTTCCTAGAGTCGGGTGTCTATAATGGGTCTGATAGAGTCTATCTATAAGTAATAATCAAAAAATAGGGTTACTTTATATGACCTAAAAATATTTGAAAGAGTATTATCATTGTTTACAAATGACCCCTTCTTTTCACCAACGTCCAAAACTTTTAATAGACACTCATCGTTGTTCACAAACGACCCTTTCGCATTTCACTCGCATTATAAAAATATCGGTAATGTTACCCAAAAATATCCACAAAATATCTAACCTCTCTTTGAAATTACCCCGAGTAGAAAAAAATTTAGACCTCAACAATGAGTTCTAATCGCAAGGGAAAACAAATAGTTTGTGTGGAAGCCAGAGAGATTTGTCCATTATGTTACAAGGATAACCATACCTTTCTTGAATGCCCATGGATCTACTCAAAGTGTCCACAAAATGATTGTACTGGCATTAAGATGGTAAAGGAGTCGTCGAGGGATAAGATACGTTATTTGAGGTGTATGTATGAAAATTTTTATGAAGAACCGCAGTTGCTGTCAGATGCAATGAAAGCCAAGGAAGATGAAAAGATCAATGAACTTTGCAAGAATTTAAAGAAAAAAGGGAAATTTAAGATTGAGAACCAAAAAATTGCTCCTTGCTCAACCCCTGACTGTAATTTTTATATGAAACTCCGCCGCTCAAAAGAAAACAGTTTGGTAGAAATTTATGGGAATGTTCAGTATGTAACTCGGTGGAATGGACCGAATAGGTTTCATTATGCTACAATTCATCTAGGCTGAAGTTGGTGATGTAACATGTGGTTTTATGTTTTATTGTGTGTTTTATTTCGGTCGACAGATGTTTACGATGTTAAGTGTGGTTGTATGTGTTAGTTCCAAATAGGGAACAAATTTAATGATTATGATGTATTATGTTTTTTTCCTTCTTGCAAAGACATAATGAACACATTTTATAATGACGAATTTTATTATAACATCTTAGTACATTAGAAATCATAATTCAAAACCTAACTCACTTTCGTAGGAATCACGGTTACACTTAGCACGTGCAACAAGCCTTTAAACCGTAAGGTGTATCAAACGGATGAGTGTTGTCTCGTGAGGGTTGAGAACAGATTTACCCACAAAATCTTCGGTAAAACCTAATAAGTACCTTCCAATTCATAAGGAACTCCATTAAGACTACTTTTGAGTTATGTTAGAAGGTCCACCCGATACTCGGTTTTCATAAATTCAAAAACTTCATTGTGAGGAAATTCTACCTATTATCTCGTCGGTATTCCTGTTTTGCCAGTAACTCCTACAACATTGAAATATAAACTATTAATCCATTTTTATTAAGTTTAAATCACTATAAAGAAATGGCTAAAGCATTTACCTTTGTCGATTGGGTCATCTCTTTGGGATTAGGGTGGTTATTGAATGCGCGTTTCTGTTGGAAACGAAGGCTAGAAAGTTCATATTTGATTAATCTGCACCTATCCTTTATGTATTTTAATGTTCTTCCCATTTCTGTTCCATACTTCTCCTTGTAATAGTGAAATATCCGGTGCCAAAAATAGTCTTCACTTATGCTGCCTCGTCTATAGTCTTCACTGTTAAATTGTGACACTCATATTTTGAGTATTGCAAGATCTTATGCGGAATCAAATTCAGTCATTGTCGCTTATGATCTTGGAGGCTAATGTAAACCACTAGATTTGATGTGTGAAATACCTTTGGGTAATCCATCCATTTATAGGTTCCAAATATTGTTTACACACCATAGTTACTTTTTACGTACAACACTTCATACTTTCGAATAACTTCCCACGTTCAT
The DNA here is from genome assembly GCA_023531295.1 of Papaver armeniacum. Taxonomy (NCBI): domain Eukaryota; kingdom Viridiplantae; phylum Streptophyta; class Magnoliopsida; order Ranunculales; family Papaveraceae; genus Papaver; species Papaver armeniacum. The sequence goes on from JAJJWW010019506.1 coordinate 51,585, forward strand.
AAACTCCCTTTTCTGTTTTAAACACCTCTTGGATGAAAAGGAAAGACCAAACCCGTGTAATAAGAGATATTAGAACGACCCTTGGTTGTGAAAAATAACAATGTACGCATATATATTTTGTCAGAAACCAGTGTCGCAGACAAAAGATAACTTCCTAGATGATTTGATTACTCAAAATAAAGCATGACAAATAATAACAATTCAGGGTGGAAATAAATGTCGGCAAAATAATAGAGACACTTCTCAAAGGATTGAAATTGCATTGACAGAAAATCTCATCTTCCAAATATATCAAAAGTCTGACAAAAAGGCTAGTTGTGTGGTAAAACCAAACACATGGGGTTACAAGATAATATTATTGATAAGAGTAAAAAGTTATTCGATGTAATTTATAAATTCTATGAATCAAGACCAAAAAGTTTACTATAGACTCCCTATACCGTAAAAAAAACGATAATTATTAATTTGGAAATTCCATAAATTTTCAAAAACACCCACAACTATTTACAAACGACCCTTATTCAGTAACCCAATCTTTATTAAAAAGTCATTAACTATTAACTAGCAACCCTTACTATTTCTCGAAAACCCTCCGTCTCGAGAAGAGAAAATTTTGAGTCGGGGAATTTTATTCGGCAATAGAATACCACTCAATCCATTTGTGATGAGGTTGATGACATACTGTATGTCAGAGTTTTTTTTTTCACTCACTCTTCCTATTTAAACAAACAAATTCATTGAGTCCTCTTCAGTAACTGATGCGTGTCGTAACCACAACAAATTAGTGAATATTTTTCCACCCAATTAATAAGTAATATGGTGGTAGTCAAGTTCGTTCCCACGAGGAGCAATAGGTTTCAGTTGTCTTAATTGTCACAAAAAGGGGGGTTTTGGTTTTAGATTTTAAAAGCAAATAAAGCAAATAAAGCGATTAAAGCGATTAAAAGTATAAGTTGAAATCAATCAGAGAAGTTAGATCAAGGAATCCTTCTTCGTTGCAAAACAATGATTCAAGTTATGTTCTTTTCCACTTCTTATTTGTCATAGATTATCACCAACCATAGGATAGCAGGTTCGCTTAGCTAACCCCAAAATTCCTTGTTTCACTGAGTAACAGGTCCGCTTAGTTATCAAATTCTATTTAAAAGAACCAGCTTGAGGTTCGCTTACAAGATGTAATTCCCCCGAACGCATTAAGATTTATGAATTTAGGTTTAGTACTAGTAGTTAAACTTGGTTTGCTTGGTCCACTTTCTAATGTTGTTTTCCCACACAATTGCTCCACAGAATCCCTCTACAAGGTCTCGTGTTTTCTACTTGTGTAAAGAATCAAGAAACGACTATGTATTCCCTAACTTCTACTAGCTTTAGATTGAATAACAAATCAACTCAGTTGGCCACCTAAATGATCTATCATGCAAGCATAAACATTCTTATTAGTAAAAACAAACGATAATCATGTGAAAAACTTCAAAGTAGGTTTAAAACAAAACTCAAATCATATGTTAAGAACTAGGAATTCATCCTCAATCAATAAAATTATTAGCTACTCATGGTTTTAAAGTTCACAAAGAATAAAGAAAACATAAAGCAAACAAAAACCAAAGTGTAGTTTGTGTAGAGGTGTAAAAGTGTCTATAGAAAAGTAGAGAACTTCTCTATTTATAGGCTTCAATTTGCTAGCAATCCTCTTAGGAATAGACTGACTCCCTTTTCTTTAGTAATTCAATTTCCAAGTTCAAGTCTTTCTCAAATCCTCCATCTTCTCTTTCCAAATCCAAGCTCAATTTTTCATCCAATTCCAAATCCAAGTCTTCACACCCATAAGTCTAGATGAGTCTAGAGAATTCTTCACAAATTTTTGTATTTTTTGTTGCCTGAAAAGTTCTCGGGATCACCGGAATTTCGCCTGAAAAGTCACCTTCGGCAACCTGAGATTCTTCACCGCAGAAGGAATATTCCGTCACTGTTCTGTTAAAGTTAATGGTCGTTCTGGTCAGACCATCAGTCAATGGGTCAAGGCAGAGAGTGAGTTAACTTCTAGTTAGCTGTCTGAGTCAGGATGATTTGGCTTACTCACAGAGTCATTCAGAAGGATCGGTCATCGGACTCGTCTGGATTGATCATCGCCGGCACCGAGTCGACTCACCGAAGTATAAAAATAGACAAAGTTTCCTCTGTTTCAGGTGTATTCCCAGGCCAAATTCAGACCTTTCTTCTTCCCTGTAACAAGCCTAACATTCATCTATGTAATTCAGGCATTCATTCATCGCAACATCAACACCATTTCTTTTCTTCAAACCATCTGTAATTCACTTAGTTCTGCTCAACACCAACAACCACCATCTTCTCCCTGATGCTTCAAGTAACAGCTGCAACATCTCTTTTATCTCTGTTATCTTGCTCATGACAAACCCATTTTAGCAAAAACAACGTCTTCTTCACTGCTACTTGGAATAAGAAGTTAGAAATACTAAAGAACATATTCTCATTATTAAATGTTGAGTGAGAAATAACCACACCATAATGAGAGAACGCTTGTTTGAGAGCGATCAATAAGCATTTCGCCTCGACTTCTGCCTCACCAAAAAGGGTTTTATGAAATTACACTCAAAAGACATACTTTTATGGTTCTCACATGTGTGCAGGTAGGTATGAAGAGAGAAATCCTGCAACACGTTGAATGGTGGGTAGGATAAGGCAGAGAGTGAGTTAGCTTCTAGTTAGCTGTCTGAGTCAGGCTGATTCGACTTACTCACCGAGTCATTCAGAAGGATTGGTCATCGGACTCGTCTGGATCGATCATCGCCGACACCGAGTCGACTAACCGTAGTATAAAAATGTACAGAGTTTCCTCTGTTTCAGGTGTATTCCCAGGCCAAATTCAGGCATTTCTTCTTCCCTATAACAAGCCTAACAATCATCTATGTAATTCAGGCATTCATTCATCGCAACAACCAACACCATTTATTTTCTTCAACCATCTGTAATTCACTCAGTTCTGCTCAACACCAACATCCACCATCTTCTCCCTGATGCTTCAAGTAACAGCTGCAACATCTCCTTTATCTCTGTTATCTTGCTCATGACAAACCCATTTTAGCAAAACAACGTCTTCTTCACTGCTACTTCAATTCCTAACTCCATCTGCACCCATTTATCTCTGAGATCTCGTCTTCCAGCCAGCAGTTTCAAAATTAGAGACAAACCCATTCTTCCTTAGCATCAACAGATTCAAATACATCAATAGCAGCCCTCGGATCTCGGATTCACAGATCGAACCCATCTTAATTTCATCCTCTCTGATATACTTCAACAACGACTTCAAGTTCTAGATCAAAAGCCCCTTTCGTTACTCAGCAGCATCACCATCGTCTTTTAAACCAACAAACCCTAATTATTTCATCACAGAAACTCTTTGATTCAAGTCCAATCCATCTGAAGTTCATGGAAGCAAACCCCATCCGTGATTCATCATTTTCTACTTTCAGTTCTCGAATTTCAATCTCACGGAAATAACAGCAGTGGCGACTGCTTTATTTCTTCTCAATTTCAGGTGTAATAACAAATGAATGGAAGAAAATCAATTTTAGGGTTATAAAAGTGGGACATCTATTTGCACCCACTGTGCTTGGATACAACCACCCATTGGCATCCCCTTAACCTTAACTGACTGCATTTAGTACTCCTCCAAATAGAGTTGCCCCTTAACCTTGGCTGGGCTCCAGATAGTGTTCGTCCGTGAAATGACAATTTTGCCTTTTTTGCTCAAATTGGGTGATTTCTTCTTCTTTTCCTCCGTGCGACTCCACAGTAGATATAAAACTCAAAACACGCGTAAAATACATAATTTCTGCATGCAAAATAAAAAAGAAAGCATAATTAATAGATATTAAATCAGGGTGTATTCTACACCTATCAAATCCCCCCACGCTTAGACTTTGCTAGTCCTCGAGCAAATCAAACTAAAACTTACAACTTCAAAGCATTCCAGCGTCCCAAGCATCCAAAGATCTATGAGGACATAGAGTTTCTGCATGCTTGTAATAAGAAGCTAGAAATACTAAAAGAACATATTCCCATTCTTAAATGTTGAGTAAGAAATAACCACATTATAATGAGAGAACGCGTGTTTGAGAGCGATCAATAAGCATTTCGCCTCGACTTCTACCTCACCAAAAAGGGTTTTATGAAATTGCAATCAAAAGACGTACTTTTATGGTTCTTACATTGTGCAGGTAGGAATGAAGAGAGAAATCCTGCAACACGTTGAATGGTGGGAAGGACAACTTCCGATATATTTTAAAAACCCACATCTTTTAACATTTTGAAAAACCATTTTTTCGACGATCTCTAAGAAAGGAAATCAACCACTATTATCGAGGATGAAATTACTTACTCACCTTCACATCCGATTGCAATGATGATAACACCATTGTCACATCATCCAATAGAAACGTCTTCCGCTCCTCGTCTTCATCTTCTTGGTCCTCGGCTTCAACTATTGATGATAAACTCTCGAACTTCGTAGATCCTTAACAATTTGTAACTCTTTGCCTTAAATTCTTGGCGCTTGAAACTTCCTTATAGATTTTCCTTCCCCACATCTTATTAAATAAAAAAATAAAAACAATGATAAATTTTTCTCTTGTCTCTTTTTTTTTTTTTTTTTAATTTTTAATTTTTAATTTTTAATTTATTTAATTTATGAAGACAAGAGAAATAAAATACAAAACAAAGTGAAAGTAAAACAAACCATAGCCGTGGGAAAAGTACTTTACCGCTTGATTCTTCACAACTTGTATCGTCTTGAAATCATAAACTTCAATAATTCTCACCTTTTGCTTTTCTTTACTTTTGTAAATATAAGTCTTCAACTTGGATATAAAATTCCGCTCCTTATAAGTAAGTCTTCAACATGTATATAAAAATCTGCTCATTGTATGTTGCTTTACTTGGATATAAAATTTGCTCTTTTCTTGTTTCGTTGCTTGTAAACCTTGAACGTCTTCAACTTTCCTTGTATATTTTGATGTCGATCCCTTGTTGATGATGATGGTGTTTCTATGGACCCGTTGTTGTCGAGAGAGAGAATGGTGCTAACTGCAAATCGAACTACAATAAGGAGGCTTTTATCCATAGACGTCACCCCCATGATTGACAAAATTAGCACTCAAGAGATCAAAAATAGTTCTGAAATTGGTGCGAAGTTGGGTAGCTCACCATTCTACCCGGAATTAACGTACGGTGACATACACTCAAAAGAAAGCTCTTTAGTCATCTACAAAGAATTTATGGCCGCTGCCTCACATGATATAAATACGGGTAGTCTCCACTAATGATTGATCAGAAACTCTAATAATGAATTTCCCTCTGCACCTCATTTTCCACCGGCATGATTAAATCCATTATTTAACACTCTAACAAGTAAGAAATCCGAACGTAGTTACCTAACACTTCCAAGTTCAGTTATGTCGATCAGAATTCTCTATGTAAACATACCTAGAAGTATGCTAGTGACTCTAAACTCTCTACAAGTTGGAGGTTTTATGCAAATTTTTTTTTTTAAATATATGCTTAACCACTACCCCACACTTAAACCTTACATTGTCCTCAATGTAATTGAATCGTCCTAGTAAAGTCAAGGTGGGAAACCCTAATATGATATGGAACAGGAAAAATAAATAATCAAAACAAAAAAAACAAAAGGATAAGAAATACAAAACCTATGGGTTGCCTCCCATTTAGCACTTGGTTTAACGTCGACGGCCCGACTTGCCACTTGTAAGATTCACTCCCCATATGCTAATAATCGAAAAAATTTGGGGATCCACCCATAGTACCTGTTTTGCAAACACTAGCTTCATACAAATATTAGCACAAGAACACAATAATAAAATTATCGCCCGATAGAAATTTCCCCCACACTTATTCTTGTCCACACTCGGAAGTGTATAAAGAACATAGAATTTGGGAACTCCCATGGTTTCCTTTTGGAAAACCTATATAGTGTTAGAATCAAGTGTTTCCAATGGTGGATATCGAGAAACAAAATCATTCAAAAATACTTTCGAAGCACATACATTCAAACCAATAAGAGGTAAATGAGAAGAATCAATATGCAAAGGGTTAGACAAACCTTGCACAATCTCTTGCATCACGGAATCCTCTTCATCCTTAAAAAAATCAAGTGAATTACTTACCTCTTGTATATCGTGGTCCTCTATCAAACCTTGCAACCATTCTTCGTCATTTTCTTCCTTAACCAAAGTCTTGGCATCATTATAATCATTAAAATCTTTAGCAAGCTCAATTGGGTCTTCCAAAATATCATTCAATTCGGTTCCATTCTCAAGCATCACCTCTTCAACATCCTCGTCATTGGAATCGGGCCATTCCTCTCTCATAAAATATTCTTCGGTATAAATTGTAAGATCTTCTTGTGAGGGTGTTACACCGTTTATAACAATAGGAAAGTCACACCCCATCTCCTCCTTTTGAATAGGCGAATGACCGTTATTATTATCCGGAGTTGGAATAACTTCCTCATTGTTGCAACGCGCATACACTTTTGCGGATTCAAATATTTTAAAAGCACTTATTGCATCATCCTCAAGCCCTACCTTTTGAATAGGTGCTTGATCATTATTAAGATCACGGCTCGAGTAAGCAACACTAGTGTCATCAAAAGTTTCTAAAGGTTGGTCCTTTTCAACACAATCATCTTCACTTTCAGACTCACCATAATAAGAATCTTCATCCGTTTAAAACCTTTATCCCGACGTCGTTTAAGTTCTATATGAATAGTCCTACTAATTTTTGCGACAAGCTCTTCCGAGGTTCCATCATCTTCCAACTTGTATAATTTCTGTGCAAGTTTCCTGACATTAGTACGCTTTCCACCATTAATAGAGTTTCTAGAATGTATCTCCTCTTTTGGAAAGAGTGAAGGAAAAACACGATGAAGAGTATTCCAAATTCTCTGTCTGCACATAACTAGAAAACAATTTACTATCCTTCCATCCTTGTGATTGTCCACTTACATACCCATCATAATGTTGTTGATATGTATGAGAATATCCATAAGGTTCTGTAGGAAATTGATCATAGCCAAAATATTTGTTTTGATTGTATCCTAAGGATGGTTGGAATTTTCCATAATGTTGAGGTTGAAAACCGTATTGATTGTTATAATTTTCTTGCTCTTGTCCACCATACATGGAAAACTGGTACCTAAAATAAGATTCTCAAAAACTAAGTTAGATACGATATAGAATCTAACAAAGCAAGAATAAAGCAAAAAAGAAAAATAAAAACTAAAAATCGTCTGCTGCTCCCCTGCAGCGGCGCCAAAATTTGATGCGTGACGTAACCACAACAAATTAGTGAATATTTTTCCACTCACTTAACAAGTAATATGGTGGTAGTCAAGTTCGTTCCCACGAGGAGCAAGAGGTTTTATTGTCTTAATTGTCGCAAAAAGGGGGTTTTGGTTTTAGATGTTAAAAGCAAAGAAAGTAAATAAAGAGATTAAAAGTATAAGTTGAAATCAATCAGAGAAGTTAGATTAAGGAATCCTTCTTCGTTGCAAAACAATAATTCAATTATGTTCTTTTTCACTTCTTATTAGTCACAGATTATCACCAACCGTAGGATAGCAGGTTCGCTTCGCTAACCCCAAAATTCATTGTTTCACTGAGTAACATGTCCGCTTAGTTATCAAATTCTATTCAAAAGAACCACCTTGAGGTTCGCTTACAAGATGTAATTCCCCCGAACGCATTAAGATTTATGAATTTAGGTTTAATACTAGTAGTTAATCTCGGTTCGCTTGGTCCACTTTCTAGCGTTGTTTTCACACACAATTGCTCTACAGAATCCCTCTGCAAGGTCTCGTGTTTCTACTTGTGTAAAGAATCAAGAAACGATTACGTATTCCCTAACTTCTACTAGGTTTAGATTGAATAACAAATCAATTCAGTTTGCCACCTAAACGATCTATCATGCAAGCATAAACATTCTTATTAGTAAAAACAAACGATAATCATGTAAAAAACTTCAAAATAGGTTTAAAACAAAACTCAAATCATATGTTAAGAACTAGGAATTCATCCTCAATCAATAAAATTATTAGCTACTCATGGTTTTAAAGTTCACAAAGAATAAAAAAAAAGAGAAAGCAAACAAAAACCAAAGTGTAGTGTGTGTAGAGGTGCAAAAGTGTCTATAGAAAAGTAGAGAACTTCTCTATTTATAGGCCTCAATTTGCTAGCAATCCTCTTAGGAATAGACTCCCTTTCCTTTAGTAATTCAATTTCCAAGTTCAAGTCTTTCTCAAATCCTCCATCTTCTCTTTCCAAATCCAAGCTCAATTTTTCATCCAATTCCAAATCCAAGTCATCAACCCATAAGTCTAGATGAGACTAGAGAATTCTTCACAATTTTCTGTATTTTTGGTTGCCTGAAAAGTTCTCGGGATCACCGGAATTCCGCATGAAAAGTCGTCGTCGTCAACCTGAGATTCTTCACCGTAGAAGGAATATTCCGTCACTGTTCTGTTAAAGTTAACGGTCATTCTGGTCAGACCTTCAGTCAATGGGTCAAGGCAGAGAGTGAGTTAGCTTCTAGTTCATTGTCTGAGTCAGGCTGATTCGGTTTACTCACTGAGTCATTCAGAAGGATCGGTCATCGGACTCGTCTGGATCGATCATCGCCGGCATCGAGTCGACTCACCGGAGTATAAAAATGGACAGAGTTTCCTCTATTTCAGGTGTATTCCAAGGCCAAATTCAGGCCTTTCTTCTTCCTTGTAACAAGCCTAACATTCATCTATGTAATTCGGGCATTCTTTCATCGCAACAACCAACACCATTTCTTTTCTTCAAACCATATATAATTCACTCAGTTTTGCTCAACACCAACAACCACCATCTTCTCCCTGATGCTTCAAGTAATAGCTGCAACATCTCCTTTATCTCTGTTGTCTTGCTCATGACAAACCCATTTTAGCAAAAACAACGTTTTCTTCACTGCTACTTCAATTCCTAACTCCATATGCACCCATTTCTCTCTGAGATCTCATCTTCCATCCAGCAGTTTCAAAATTAGAGACAAACCCATTCTTCCTAAGCATCAACAGATTCAAATACATTAATAGCATCTCTCGGATCTCGGATTCACAGATCGAACCCATCATAATTTCATCCTCTCTGATATACTTTAACAACGACTTCGGTTCTCGAATTTCAATCTCACGGAAATAACAGCAGTGGCGGCTGTTTTATTTCTTCTCAATTTCAGGTGTAATAACAAATGAATGGAAGAAAATCAATTTTAGGGTTATAAAAGTGGGACAACTATTTGCACCCACTGTGCTTGGATACAGCCACTCATTGGCAGCCCCTTAACCTTAACTGACTGCATTTAGTACTCCTCCAAATAGAGTTGCCCCCTAACCTTGGCTGGGCTCCAGATAGTGTTCGTCCGTGAAATGACAATTTTTCCTTTTTTGCTAAAATTGGGTGATTTCTTCTTCTTTTCCTCCGCGCGACTCCACAGTAGCTATAAAACTCAAAACACGCGTAAAATACATAATTTACAAGAAAAATAACAAAGAAAACATAATCAATAGATATTAAATCAGGGTGTATGCTACACATATCAGTAACTACAAACACAAAAAAAATTATACTTTGTATACAATTAATCATGCGCTTTAGTAGTGAAGAAGATTTGGGGGTTGTCCAAACATGGATTTCAATTACAAATCATGGTCCACCGGGAGAATGTGAAAATGAACAATCTATTTTTTGGCGCCGTGTTTTTCAATCCTTCGAAGATATTACCGCAAACGAAAACGGCTGAACAAAGACGTCTGTTAAAAAAAGATTTGCTTTGATCACGTCCGAAATTGATACTTTTGTAACATTTTTGCTTGACGTTAACATAGGTCATCTTGCAATTTCCTATCAAGCTCGCGTAAGTAAACTTCTCACCTTAATAATTACTTGGTCTAATCAAAAAATGTTGATACTTATTTTATTTTTTTTATTTGTTTCCTACATAAAACAAGAGCTCGGATCGAATTTCGTGCAGAATCGAAGAGGCCATTTAAGTATGATGAATTGTACGAGCTCTTAAAGGACGTTGTCCCGGCATACAACGTAGAGTGAATACATATGTGTAATCGACCGTTGAGTAAAATATAGTGGTACTTTGTTGTTTTCGGGAACAATACATTTATTTTATTTACCTCTAATCACCCTCATTGATAATTTGAAAAACGACCCTTACTATTTACAATTGCCCTCCTGTGCTATTTTCGAAAAAACCCTTAATGTATAAGAGAAGATATTATGATGGCCATTGGTTGTGTTAAATTGTAAAATGTAATTTTTTAACTTTTGTGTGTCAGAAATTGACATGACCCAACAAATTAAAGTTGCATTGATACCAAATATAACCAACCACATGGGAGGATAGGAAAACATTTTGTGAGATGATGTACAAACGACAAAAATGAATAAAGTTATTTGATTTATTTTTTTTAATATTTCAACACATCCAAACCAAGAAGTTCACTATAAATACCATCATTCTCTACCCATAAATAAACAACACAGATTACAAACCATCTTTATTTATCCTTTCAATACTTTTTTGTTTTCTTTTTGGGTTGGTTATGGCAATCAAATTCACAAACGAGGAAGATACATCTATAATACAATCATGGATGAATGTATTTGTGGCCGAAAATGTTACGCGAAATAGGGTTTCCGGAGTGAACTTATGGGATTTGGTAGTTCAACATCTAACAGTTAGAAACGGAAATCCAAATCAGCGAACTAGTCGTGTCTTATAGAACCGGGTCACCTCAATTAAGAAAGAGGTGAAACGATACTTGCAATTTTTAGCACCTTATTACATAAACTTACCTAGCGGCTGGACTATCGAACAATGTGTAAGTGGTTCAAAATTTGCATCTAATTATGTTAAGAAACCATTTAAATGAAACACTAATAATTTGTTGTTTGTTTATTGAAGGAAAATGAGGCGAAACATAGATACTCGGAGGCCACCAACAAAGAATTCAAATTCTATGAGTGTTATTTACTGCTCAAAGAAAGGGTATCCGAGTTCAATCCAGATGAAATATGTCGTGAACTACCTGAAGCTAGCGATGAAGATGTTTAATTCCACTCCAATGGAGTTCAGGTTTTGTTGGTAAACCTCTTGAAAACCATCCCGAGACGCAATGAAATTAATGAAATAAGCTAAGTCTTTTTTGAGTCCACTTAACATAACACTCCACATCAAACGTTGTGTCCAAGAAGATTAATATGTTAAAGAATGAGCTACCCTTACAATTTTATTATCGATAGATACATCTACCACTGTTGTCGCTCTCTAAAATTAATAAAAACACATGTACGTTAGGGTTAAGCTCAGTCACATTGATCCGGGTAGTGAACCATTAATTTTAGCCTACTTTTTTTCAAACGATTATGAGGAGAGCACGAATTAGATAGACAGAGTGTTAATTGTGTGGCAGGGTGTAACAGGGGTGTAAGACTGAAAAGGTCAAACAAATATTTCAAAACAGGCGAGGAGCACGGATTCGCTTATAATAACCGAGCGACGTCCAAGACGTCGCTTCAAAGCGAGGTAAGGGTCGTCGCTGAATTTTACCAAAGCGAGGTCCCTTGTAGTGATATACACTACAAACTGATAATCAAGCTCAACCTACAGGATCTACACTGCAGGATTGAAGATAAAACCTCAAAAGAGGCAGAGAACAAAAACCAAAAACAATAACAAATTCTATTCGATAGTTCCCAGAGGAATACATACTAGATACTTATTAGGGCAATATAATGGCACATGTGCCAGATGCATATGAACATTACTAACTACACCCAGGGTGCCCTTATATATGGGTGATCTATAGACACGGGACATGACAAATACCAACCCCTCTAAGACATCCTTGTCCTCAAGGATGAGACTAGACCTGAATTGATTTTCTTCAATTGCGTTGCACTTGTCCATCCCCATCTGTTGAATAATGCTTTTAGTAATCTTGAAAAAGCCCGCTGAAGAGTGCATATCACCTTTGCCTGTATAAGTACAGTCACACATCAGAGAAACTCCACAGAAGTTTGTTGATTTGGTCGATTTCTGGTAGCCCACTAACAAGTAGCACACATTCTTCTCTGATGGAGGTATATTACTGTCGGTTTCATACTTGTACTTAATAACCCAGGTGATGCAGACAATTGCACAAGAACCAAATATCCGAAACAAAACTTCGCTCCTTTTTGCGGATATGTAGATCTCAGTAGTGGAGCTCTTCAGCAGCTTGTAGTGTTGATTGTGAACTACAAAGAATTGCAAATATAGTTGTAGACAATGGAAAATCCATATTCTCATGTTCAAATTTCTGTCAACACCCTTGCTTTGCATAGGCAAGCATAATTACCTAGCACTGCCAGCACTAACTAGGATATATGACCACTTCACAATAACTAAATATAAGCCAACTGATCCTATGAATCTTTTATCAGAGAAAACTCTTGCAACGGAATACACAAGCTTCTTAATTCAATCTCCATTTGCCATATGCAAACCTTACTTTGAAAATCCAAAACTGCCCCAGCAGTCCTTGTAGGAATAATTTCCATGTCCGCTAACACTGTCTTAGAACGCCATTTGTGTCGAAATACGAAACCTAACGACTGACTGCAACATAGCAAGCACTGGCAACCAATTAGATTATAGGTTAGAAATATCGTACTCATCTTTTTCTTGACCTGCAATGACCCAACATAGAAAACTCCTCCCTCGGGTTGAGTTGTTCTAGGCTTGTTAAACAAGTCTGTATCCATTTTCGGTTGCACGATGACCTTCCTAATCCCTGTATTCAGCATAGTCTCAGCCATTCGCTTGCCAATCGACCTGATAGTAACTGCAGCTTCCTTTATCATCACTTGCAGCACCCACACCCTTCTTTTCTTAATATCGAGAACCTTTGTCAAGATGCCTTCAACTACCACAAGAACTGATACGTTGTCGCCGATAGCCCCCACACCCCCATGGACCTGTAGAAAACAACTTGAACTTCCACTTCAAAAAATCCAGCAACAACTTGACATGTAGAATTTGAATGAACATGAGCAAATATTTAGTCCCAAAGCTAAAAAATTCAACTCCCAGCCCAACAAACAACTGACCATTTTCCCGTGTAAGGTAATGGTAAAACAAGGATGTGGTTCTTCTCTCGAGAGCTACCAGTGGAATGAATACTCTTATGCTTATTTTCTCATAGCAAACATGCCGATAATCTCCATATCTAACGGCTTGGTAATCACTAATATAATTAGCAATAACAACATTACTCTTGGATAGGGTCCCATTGCCACTAGAAATAACAACTTTAGAATCATGGTGACGAGTAATTTTAGAATCAGAAGTAACTAAACAAGCTTGACTGTTAGCTGCCCTCGTAAGGTCGTCCTGCGTCAGAAACGTTGCTCCTTCAAAAACTTCAGTTGCACATGGAAATTTGGTCTCATAATAGCCGCTAACGATAGCGCACACAACTGATGTAAAGCACATAATAAACCCATCAGTACCTTCCGTACTCCATAAGAAAGTCAAGAATAAAGTCCAGCTCAAGAAAACTACCAGCATCAACATCGATGGAGTGTAAATCAGAGTTAACACAGGAAACAAACTGCATTTCCACCTTAATAATACCACATATATCAACACCTCTGACACTTGACTCTTAACGAGCATGTGTTGTATTTCCAGAATCCTTGCAACAATATCATCCATGCTATTAATTGTGGGAATCACCCTTTGAGCATAGTAACAGATACTAATATAATGACCGTCTGAACTTAAGACTCGAATTACTTGGTTAGACAATTCACTTGCTTGCAGATAGGCTTCATTACCGAGTAGATCCAAACCAACGCAAATTGACCAAAGATGAAGAATTGAAATCTCATCCAGCAAACCAGACTCTAACTGTAATTGAAATTCTTCTCCCCACATACCTATAACTTGATCAAACAATTCATATGCAACTGAATTTGAAGATAATAAATGGAAATGATGCCCATAGTTAAAAACCAGCTTATGAAAAAAAAAAATTATACGATATATATCCATCAAAATTGACCCCTCAAACTTCTTTCCACGATCAAATATGAAATATGTGTAACAAACACCAATAGAAAAACAAACATCTTTTTTCAAATTCCTCATAACACGAACATGATTTTCATCAAACAGTTCTTGTGCCTGGTCACCTACATGTTGTGTTAGCCATTTATTTAGCACAAGATTCCAGTCCTCAGTACCCCAATGAAGCATTTTACCATACAAACTCCATGCAGTATTAAGAACACCTCTCTGAGCTGATAGATAAACAAATGAAGCACTAAACATCCAAGCTGACATGCACCCAATTTGAATAATCAACTATCAATTATAATTGATCTATCAAAAATCAGCTCACAAGATGTAACTGTATCAACATCAAATTTATAAGTGACAACAAAAGAAAATATCCTTTAAGGAAATGGAACACTTTGCCACGATCATATATCCGCCGAGAAAAATTCATATCCATGAAGATACATTTATCTATTAGTAACTTTTTACTCATCTTACTTCTTTTATGTAGCACAAGAAAATCATCCTTGTCACTGTCCAAATGACAAGCTACTCTCAGGCATTTTAACAAATATCTTCCCATCAACATGAACTTTAGCATAATTAACAAACAAAGGAATTATCGAGTCTGTAAACCCCAAATCTGAGTTAAACCCAAGGCTAAGAATAAATTTTCTAAAACAATTGGGTGGTATAACTGCATACTTACCACGATCAAATATGCTACGAGAATAATCAGAAAGAATGGGTGAACAATCCTTACTCAATAGCTTGTTGTGATTAATGACCAGCTCCTTCAACCTTTGATGTTTATCACAAATACTGTCAGTACCCTTAACTTCTTTAGGGTGAAAATTTACCTCATCTGACAAATCTTCCTCGTCGTAGAAGAAAAACGAAGGAATAAGCAAATCGAAATTGAGCGAATCATCATCTTCTTCGGCAAAGAAAAATTGAGGAATTAACTCCAATTCATCACCACCTGTAGAAGCAATCTTCACTCGGCAAGGAGATGGAAGAGATGGAGCAGAATCCTTCAGGAACAAGATCTGTTCCAACTGCTTCTCTGTGTTGTCTAACCATTTTTTACACTCCGGAAGCCAGGAAGCTCGAATCGGACAATCACTCAACTTCAACCAAAATTCATACCAGCCACTCCAATAATCTAATTGCTCCCTTGCTATGGATTCCAACTTCATTATAGGAACAATTTTCCCCTTCATTTCGACCCATTTTTCCTCCTGTAAATCCATTTCATCAATTTAGGGCATGGAATTGAAACTCGATAATCATTCACTGCTTCAATCTGGTGCCAAGGAAAGACCTAATCTGATACCAATCGTAGTGATCTACACTACAAACTGATAATCAAGCTCAACCTACAGGATCTACACTGCAGGATTGAAGATAAAACCTCAAAAGAGGCAGAGAACAAAAACCAGAAACAATAACAAATTCTATTCGATAGTTCCCAGAGGAATACAGACTAGATACTTATTAGGGCAATATAATGGCACATGTACCAGATGCATATGAACATTACTAACTACACCCAGGGTGTCCTTATATATGGGTGCTCTATAGACATGGGACATGACATCCCTCCCGTCGCTTTTTCGTTTTTTTCTGGCGATGTCTCGTTCCTCGCTCAGTTTGAAATCCCCGCTAACCTTCCCTGCTTTCGAGCAGAGAGAAAGGGAAGCAGTTTAAATAAAGGCTTTAGCCACGCCCAGATGTCGCTTTCATTCCCTTCTTTTCCTCCACTACACTCAGCCTTACCGTCTAAAACGTACCATGTGCTACTTCAATTGTGGTTCATTTCTCCCATAATCCTTTTGAGTGGTTAATTTCTCCCATAATCCTTAGTTGAGCAGAGTCTCGTACACATAGTCCTTGCGACCTATACAGAGGAAACACATTCTCTATATAAAAATAGAGTTTTTTCGAGCGACGTGGTTAATCGGAGCTTCTGGTTGATTCTGGCCCCACATTCTTAATTTCAGCCAATAGAATTTCAAGAAAATTTTTTGGGCCCACGTAATATTATTTAACCAATCACATTTTTAAAAAATAATTACCTAAAATTAATAAATCTTATTAATCTAGAAAACATAACAAAACAAATATAAACAACTTCAACGTTACCAAAAAAAAAACGATTTCATCATGATAAAATTAAATAAAACGTGCATCATGATATCATCATAAAATTAGATCAATCATATGAATTATAAAAAAAAATTAATGTCCAGTGTCCATTTACAGTTTCTATATAAAAATAGAGTTTTTTCGAACGACGTGGTTAATCGGAGCTTCTGGTTGATTCTGGCCCCACATTCTTAATTTCAGCCAATAGAATTTCAAGAAAATTTGTTGGGCCCACGTAATATTATTTAACCAATCACATTTTTAAAAAATAATTACCTAAAATTAATAAATCTTATTAATCTAGAAAACATAACAAAACAAATATAAACAACTTCAACGTTACCAAAAAAAAAAACGATTTCATCATGATAAAATTAAATAAAACGTGCATCATGATATCATCATAAAATTAGATCAATCATATGAATTAAAAAAAAAAATTAATGTCCAGTGTCCATTTACAGTTTTTGTAATAAAATCTGTCTAATTACAACTCCAAACTACGGGTAAAAGAAAATGCTTGCAATTACACTTTCAGCTGGTATTAAAAGAAAATACAAAATTTATATTGACATTAAAAGAAAATACCTGATTACATGAATCGAGAAATCCCCTTTTGAGGGTTTACTGAAGGGTTTGTTAATCCTGTACAAATACAAATAATACAACATCATTAGGAGGAGTAATCTGGAGTACCCATATACAAAATTATTAGTAGAAAGTAATGATTAAAAAAAATTATGCAAAATTTGGAGAAGAAAGATAAAAAATTTACAGAAAAGTGCAATAAACTAGGATTAGTTTCTTTTTTTTAATTATCATTCCATATTTTACTATATTTTTCTATTTCTACTTGCTCATTTTATTTTATTTTGGACAAAAATATCATAATTAAAGACTTAATATCGTGATCCTCCAAAAAATAATGTATTCAAAGTAAGTATAGATGTTTGGTATAATTAAAAATCTTATAAAATTGGAAAACAAATCTTTAAATGGGAGATTTCTCTAAAATAGGAGATAATAACGAATTAGTAAAAATGAAAACTCCGATAAGTAAATACTAGCCAAAAATAATAAATTCTTGATATTCTTAGATCCTTGAGTAATATTATACTAATTAGGATGATTTTTTTTCCTAAATCGAGACATTTTTTTTGGAAATTTTGGGCTTGGATGCTCTTATATATACATATAAAGCACAACATAGACAAAACGTCACCATTTTCATGTTGTTTTTATTTTTTCTGTTTGTTTGTGTTTTGCTAGGGTTTTGCTTTTTTATTTCTCAGTTTTTCAGTTGATAATAATGGTGATTTTTGATTTGCAGAATTCTCACTATGTTGACGATGGATCAACGCATGCGATGATGTTGTTTAATATTCTGTTTTGTGGTATTTGTGGCTGGAAAAACTCAAGATAGCCTTCTCCTTCAAAAACAGCTCATAGGTTTTTTGTTCCAAGAACCGATGATGCAGACACGCAACATATGGATCTGGTGATTTTTTGTTTTTTTGTTTGTTTTTTATTTCTATTTTCTGTTATTGTCTTTGCAATGTTCCATTATCAGTTCTAGACTCAAGAGAAAAAAAATAAAAGTCCCCTGATCAACTCCTAGATCCCTGGAAACCGGCATTTAACCTGGTCCAGTTTCTTCTTCTTATCTCCTACGACGATCAGCGGTGAGGACAATATAATCAAAGATCAGCAGAAGAAGTATTTATAAGAGAATAAGACATGGAATAATTCTAGATTTTGTCGTTGGTATGCCTCTTTCTCTACCCATTTTAACTTTCTTATTAATAGGAAATCTTTTTTTTTTTTTTTTGTTTTGTTTTGTTCAAGTTGAGATTTGTTTGTTTTGTGGCCGTAGATGTTGAAGATTGTTTACGCAGTGCGATGTTTTACGGTAGTGCGATGTTTTGTGGTTATACATGATGGATAATTATTCGCGATCTTGGTTAGGGTTTTCTTCCTCTCCCACTCTTAAAATAGTTAAACAATTGATTTTGTGATTTTGTCAAGTGATTTTTTTTTCTCTGATTCCACAAGCGTGTATAGGTGTTGATGGTTGCGGCAACGGGAGGTCATGAGGATCGATAATCCTTTTTGGAGCTTCGTGGTGATGAGAATTGACTTATGCATGCGAGGTATAGAATAGTGAAATTATCTTCTTTTTTTTAGCGTTCTTAGGATTTTTTTTTGTTGATTTTCTATGTTGCAGTTGTTGGTGATGATGTTAAGCGAGTACAACTGAACTAGGTGCTCTTTAACTTCTCAATTTAGGTTCTTAGTTATCGGGTTAGATATTAAGGAGTTCGATTATATTTATGTTTCAGGTTGTAAACTCTATATGGCACCATGAACTAATACTTGATCCGTGGTGGGTGCAAAATTACAAAAATAAAATAAATAGGGAGGATGTTGCAGTCTTTAGGGCCACTAATTGTTGTTGCAGAACATTGCTGATAACTGCATAACTGGAGTGTTTGAGTTACCATACATTAAATAAGCTTATAGGTTAGCCACACTTTTTTCTTGATAACATCTGCGCGTTTGAATGGTTTTGGGATGTGGTTAAATTTTACTTGCATACAAATAAAACTGGCCTACAAGTGAACGGGGAATTTTGAAAAGAATTTTGTGTCCATTTTGTTTGTTAATCTTAGTCGCGTGTTCTTTTTAATCCATGCATGATTAGTACGGTGATAATTCTGTGTATTTAACCTGGAAGTCATTTTTTTCATTTTTACTTTGGTCTCTAAAATCCAAGCTTAGAAGGAGAAGGACTGGAACGGTGGATCTTCAATGAATACTATACACTTTAAATTAAATACGTTGCATTTCTAATTTATTTGTATAGAACATAAAAGTTGCATCATTTATCAAGGCCTGCAGAGCATGATACCAAGTGTAAATTCCATCATTTAATCATAGACGATACCAGATGATCAAATCTATCGGATTGTCTGTATCTGTACAGAAAGTTTTTTGAATTTTAGAAAGTGCTCATAAGGTCTGAACTTTATCGAGAAATTAGTTAGTGCACTTGCACGGGATGTACAGGTGGGCATATTGGTTCTTGACAGCGTGTTGTTGGGATTTTTTCAAGTGCGCTTGCTTGGGTTGTGGATTTTTCTACAAAAATGTACCAAATATCTCTTCTCTTTCCTTCAGTTTTGCTTTGGCTGTAGACGACCCAAATTGAAGTGTTATCTTGATTGAAGGTAAGCAATTTGGGGTGAGATTTTTGTATATGGTCAAACCAAGTGGTCTACCATGCAGTATGATTTTTCGCAAACAGTAAACATGGTTTAACATAAAGCTTCAGTTAACGAATAAATAAGCTAACTACTGTCGACACAGTTTTGATTTCCATTATTTTCTCAGTTTATTTTTCTTTGAGATAATTGAGTGGAAAATGATATGAAGAAATCATGTTTGAGTTTCCTACAATTTATCTTTTGGGCTTGAAAGGTGTTCTTGAACCAAGCTGCCCGGTGCATATTATGTGGTTTTGTGTAAGCCTTCCGATGCACCAGTGACGTTTTTCAACACCCTGGCCAATATAAAGCCAATAAGGCCAGATTAGTGGTAGTGGTGTTCTCACTGATGGTTGTGATGAGGTTGCAATATAGATGCGAGATTTTGGAGAGTCGAACTTAAGAAAAACAATAAAAGAACAAATTCCAAAAGTCCTATCTGCTGTGGAGTGTGGACAACATATATGGCGCATGGCTCTACAATCGAGAGGTCATTTCTTTCTATTTTAATTTAGCACACTGACCCAAATCGAGACTGGCAAAAAATATTATCTTATCGAAATTATTAATTCATCGCGATTTAATTTAATGAAGTTCTACTGTATATTAAATATTATATATGCTTTAAAAATGATGGGTTGCAAGTCCAAATTTTTTTAATTACTATTATTTTTTCCGATTAAATGTTTTTATTAGTTTATTTAATGTTTTATTAGTTTTTGGGGTCATTATTTTGTTCTATTGGTATCAACTTTTTTATAAGAAAAATTATAATGAAGTTATGTTTACAACATGAATCCAAGAATACATCAGCGAGAAATAGACCCGTGCGTAGCACGGATGAAAAACAAATGACCATATGTACCGTTTTATCCATCCACTGATGCCAACCCTATGTATTTGCCTCGATACGATATGGTTTTGTTGGATCACTTTGGAGGTGCAATGCCATACTTTGCTAAATGCATTGCGATTATCCACGTTACGTGAATGATGCAAGAGTTGGTGTAAATCAAAGCATCGACAAGACTAATGGATTAGTGGTGAATGACAAACAAAATAAAAATTACATTCATGACATAAAAAACTTTTGATCAAAAATTAATACTCCATCGTGCTCTACGCATGACCTAAACACACTTTCCCAGTGAGAGCAAAATAAACAAAGTAGTTTGCACATATGAAAAATTATATTCATGTACACTTTTCTAGGAATAATACTACAAGAATGTCAGTGGCCATGCAGGGGATAGATTATTTAAAGTAATTCAGGGATAAACTCTGGTTAAATTACAGACATGAATTGCACCCAATTACCTACCCACACCCTTTTGATATTTTAGAATTAATTTGAACATTCTCCGAGAATCGCGTTTTCTGCGTGGACCATTACTTGGGCTAAGCTTCTAACTGACATACTCAATGGAGGAGGTTTGGCCATCCAAAATATAGTGACAACCATGGGAATAATGATCAGCTTTTCACAAACATCAAAAATGAAATATACCGATACATTGCATAATAATATGATGTATTTTTACGATGTGTTTTTTCGGGGTTTAATGTGGAAAGTGGATCAAACAGGTTCATGGTCTTGGAGGTCAATAATTATGATACTCTTTACCAATACAAAGAGAAAACAAAAAAATGCTTTGCATCCAAGACAACAACCGTTCCTTGCATAGACCGAGATAGCATTTTTAAGGCCAGTATACAAAGGATGTGGAAAAATGCTAAGAAAATATTCATTTTCATTGCATTGGGTCCTTAGAGTTTATTGGTTTAGCCCTTTTTGTATTTTTTTTCTTTTTCTCGATATTAGCTTATTGATTTTTTATTTGTAAGAAGAATATCATACCGACGGATTCGTCACCCCGTTTCATAATATTATCAATCATAAGCATCCAATAATTCATAAGCAAGAAATAGATCCGTGCATCGCACGGGTGAGAAACTAGTAAGAGAAATCTCTAACCACGGGGAACGGCCAGAAATAACCGCTAACTCTAGAAGCTTCAACGGATTCGCAAGAGACAATAATACAACAATTGATGTTCAAATAGCTTACCACGATCTTTTCAAAGTGGATCACAGCACCACCTTTTGTACCACGTGGAATATCTTTCACCTCACCTATCAGCGGCAAATTACTTGCAACCACAGTGTGCGCAATGCAAGTGGTAAACAATATTGTACAAGAACCCATACCTGGATTGGTAACTGTTTTGAGAAGTGCACCCCCTCTCCAGTATACCCCAACATGACCTTCGGGAACTCGATGTAAAATCGAGAAAGCGCTGTTTGATGCCATTGCGATGAATGCAATCATAATAATGAGAATGACAGATGCATCTCCAGCACCAAAACCGCCTCCTGATCTCTGAGAATCCATGTCTTCGAAACAATGTCGACTGACTCTCAACTCCTAATGCTGAGTGAAACTTCTTGGGCACCAAGTAGTTTCCAGAATTTGATGGTTAACGTCTCATGTTTTTAAAGGAGTGTGCCAGAAATTGGACTCCTCAATTAACGGCTTGCCACCTCGATTGGGCCGTATTTGGTCTCAATATTTTGGTCCGCCATAAGTGTTCTCGGTTAGTCTTATGCTACCATAGTTAGACTTGAGGCTGCAACACAAACCTCCTGTTACAAAAATCTTGTCGGAAACTAGAAACCGACAAAAACAGGAGAAAGTGTTTCTCAGTTCTCACTTCTCACCAGTTCACCTAGTTATTAGGGGAGCAGCAATGACATCCTCTTTCGGTGCTCAATCATTCATCTACTTTACCTTTAAAATAATTCAAAACTGAAAAGCAATCCCAGTGAAGGCGAAAATAACAGTATTTAACTAGACTAGAGCACTCCTCTACATGAAAATACATATGATCAAATCTTTAAGGTGCTGAGAGCTCACTGAATAATAATTAAAATTTAATAATAAATTACTACCTCTCTAGATATACAAAAAGAGGAAAAGAGAAAGAAAGAAAATGTCCAAAAAGATAAGAGAAAAAAAGGAAGGGATCAAAAGATTAGGTTCTTCTCCCACAACAATGACAACCATCCATCCAAATTCATTGCCGCACACAAAAAGGAGAATCAACACCCAACTTTCATTCCTCCAGGAAAAAAAAAAAGTAGAAAAACCCTAGTAGTGGAGAATAAATGTCATCTCTCTGGACGAACACGATGGATTCCCTACTGCTTCTCTATCTACTTCACCGGTGCCACCAAATTTGTTCTTCAAACCCATAAGAATAGGAGGGCAGAGAACCAAATAGTAAGTAGTAAAGAGACGTAATTAGTGTTTTTTAAGACTAACCCGCCATCACTAGTATCAGTCATGCCACCAGTTCCTGAAGGACCTAAACCCGTACCAAAGCCTCCTCCCATCATGCCGCCGTTTCCAGGTGTGAGGCTTCCAGGTGGTGACAGGCTTCCAGGTGGTGACAGTGTGGACGATGATGACCCAGGTGGTGTGGTGGTTGATCCTGGTGTCATGGTTGACCCACCAGGTGTTGAAGATCCGCCTGTTGGTGTAGTTGAACCTGGTGGTGATGTTGTAGATGGAGGAGTTACAGTCACTCCTCCTCCTCCTCCTCCTCCGCCGCCTCTGCAATAACAACATTAATATCAACATCAAAATCCCCAACATTCAAAACAAGGAAGGTAATTCATTTGTGGCAAAAAGAGAAAGAAAGCAAAATTCAGCTCTTGGTAGCTGCCATCAGCAAGGAGTGGATACTAGCCTTAAGTATTACTAGAAGACTATAACAACCAAGTGATGATATTAAACATCGTTTAACTGAAAATCACATCAAACCGAACCATAATGAGCTAAACTAAGAACAAAAAGAAACCGATAAAAATGGAAGGCCCGAAACTATCAAATAATGCATCTTCCACAATAGAAAAAACTAAAGCAAACATGCTATTACTAGATGGGAATCAAATTCCATTCACTTATTAAGTGAGTCATCAATGTGAAAATACAAACAAATGAATGTCGACAAAGAACCAAAGCAAGGGAAAGTAAGAAAACCCCTTTTCAGTTTGACAAAGCAACAAAGTCACAAGAACAATATGAGAAACATGGAGTCCAAACAGCAAACCCACTTTAGTAAACATGTGTTCTAACAAACTGTAATCACTTAATTGCATAAATGCAGGTAGCCGATACGAATTGAACCCATAAAAGTTCACTTGTTTTGCACATCAATTTTCACTAACTAAACAAGGTATTAGTATCAAATTATCCATTCACTTCAAACATCCTAAACATAGAAACCCCAATACAAATAGAATTAAACAGAAAGAAGGTCAAAGAAATTACCCAGAAGTAAATGTACAAGAACCACCAGGACCTGTTGTGACAAACAAAGAAAAGTTTGGAAAATCAGTTAGTATCTTGAAATTACCTGTTTATCTACTACTTTTAGAAGATTTTTACCAAATAAAGAATTAATTAAAGTTAGAGAAGAAGTTAATTTACTTACTTGGGTCAGTAGAAGTAATGGCTGCACTGCCGGAAAATTCACAGCTTCCCTGAGCTCCACCTTTCTTTTGGTAATAGCTGTTAACAGCATAAGAACAATGAGCTCTCACAGTGTTAGGTTGGTAACAAACTCCACCTTGATTAATGGCTGTACAATCAGCTCCATTTCCACAAGCAAAATCAATAGCCCTTTGAAGTTCTACATCACTCTTATCAGGTCTACAAGCACACCATACAGCATCTGTTTCAAAATCAAAAATAAAATCAGATCAACAAATTTTGTCACATAAAAATAAAAATATGAAAAATATAATTTATAATAAACAAATACAAGAAAAAAATTTAGAAAATAAGTAAACCCATGTTCTGTAACATGGTGAAAGTCTGAATCTTGGCTCAGAAAAAAAAAAATCAAAAGAAATAATGAAGAAATCAGCCATCACCAAAAAAAAAAAAACATGAAGGATAGTAGAAGAAAAAACCAGAAGTTAACAACAGAGGGTCACAAGAACTCAGATTTAAAAGGGCAAAAAAAAAAAAAATCCAAAAAATCCAAAAATCATGTTTTTCCAAGAAAACAAGCACTAAAAATAACTAGAGAAGTAAAGATTAAGCCTAGAAAAAAAGAAAAAAGGGTGATGATGAATATGTAGAGCATACCTGCAGAATGGCTAGTGAAAGCCAAGATGATGAGCAGTGGAAGAACTAAAACAACAGACATGGTGTTCTCTTCTTCTAACAAGATTTCAAAGCCAGAGACAGGAAGATATTTATGTTTTATAAAGAAAGGGTTAGTTGAGTCTAACCCCAAACTAACAGTTTTAGAGAGTATGAAAGAGCTAGATGAGTGCTTTTGGGTACAGGGAAAA
The DNA here is from genome assembly GCA_023531295.1 of Papaver armeniacum. Lineage (NCBI taxonomy): Eukaryota > Viridiplantae > Streptophyta > Magnoliopsida > Ranunculales > Papaveraceae > Papaver > Papaver armeniacum. The sequence goes on from JAJJWW010019506.1 coordinate 76,541, forward strand.
GAGTGAGATATGAGAAGAGGAGGGAGGGGCAAGACAAGCAAGGGGATGAGAGGGAGGTAACTGGGGTCTGGACACTACTAGTAATATGTAATGTTTGAGAGGATTGATGAGATGTAGACGGTGGGGTGTAGGTGGCTGTCTGTTTCTGGGTACTTTTTTCTAGTTTTTGTTTTCTCTTTGAATATTTTAATGGTTTTGCTTAATTGCTGCTGCATCTCTCAGTATAGTCAGTCGGTATATTACGGTACCAGCTTATGTATGTTTTACGTATCTTCCACATGGCTGAGGCTTGCACAATTCGGCCATTCCCTGTAGCAATGCACAATCTTTAGTGCCAATAGCTTGTTTGGTGATCAGAAGTTTATATCTCCAGCCTCATAGCAGTAGAGATTATTTCCAGAACTCAGATACTCCCTCTATTTCCGGAAAAATAGGCCAAACTGTAAAAGAGAAGATAAAAACGGAGATAGTAAAAATAAATTTTGCTCCAACACGATTTTTTTTTTCTCATTCAAATTTTAAACTAAATTTTGATTTTTCGAGTTGATCAAGTCCAAAGATTATCACCTAAATAACTTTAATTTTGGTTAACTATTTCTAATAGTTTATTTTCTTATGGTTTTGATCTCATTTTTATGTCATTTATCACACAAGTCACCTTCTTTTTGCCATATTTTACAGGGGATGAAATTATAGAATTCAAAAGCACTAATTCCAGTAATAAGTAAAAAAACATTCTTATTACCAAAAGAATATGGCAGTCGGGTTGTATAAAGAAATAACTGTGACAGAGAATAACAATGAGCGTTTTGTACTAGTATTATTTTTTTTACTTTTTAATGACTTTGGGTGTATGTGGTAAAAAGTGATGGAGGGGAGGGAAAACCTGGTGAAGCTTTTTAGACCGTTGAAAGAAAAAATTGCTGCTGCACACTCTGCAGTGCTAGAATCCAAGTTAACGGTATTAAACTCTGGTTGGGTTATCAAATTAACTCTAGGGTTTGTAAATTTACTCCTCTCTCCTTTTTATTTTTACTTGATGTGTTGTCGCTGTTAGCTACACTATGATGTCTTTTCCTGGTCTGATTGGGGATTCGTGGTGCGTCAAGCTAATCAAGTATTCGGTTTTCGTGCCAACATCTGTCGATGTACTTCTTTCCTGTATGCCCTTCATTTACCTATTTATTACCTAAACCTCCTCAAATTGCCACTCTCGCTAGTCTCTATACGAGAAAATGAGAATTGTATGTGTTTCTCGGCTTTATGTTTAAGAACTTGCAGTTTATTTCAAGTCTTGAATGAAACTCTTTGGCGAACAAGGCGGTTAATGGGTACCAACCCAACCCAAGGCAATGGCTATTCTGTCTTATATGTATGTTGGTACACCCCTAAGTAATTTAGTAACTCCTATTAGTAATCTTTTTGGGCAAATAAAAGTGAAAACTATATGGGTTTGGCCCACATCACAGATTTTTTTCACGTCACATACATTGTATGATGTCAAAATTGAACCGAAAGAAAATCATGACTACAAGATAGTTACAGGAAATAGAAACGCCCAAAAAGTTTTAAACTATTTAAATCTGAAATAAGAGCACATAGAAATATAAATATGTAAATAAAATCAGGCCTGCTTGTGTAACTTACTCGTTCATCCTGTCGTAAATTGATGAGTGCCCAATAATGCATAATTCTATATCGTTTTACTAGCATTTATCTCATCTTTTGTGCTCAAACTCTCTATTTTATCCCAAATTATGTGTTTTCATTGTTTTCAAGGATAAATACTTGTACTAATTAATTTTGTGTTTTTAGGTACTAAATAAAACTTGGATGAATTCAGAAGCTAAAAAAGCATAGAGATGGTGGCCAGTGACAACGAAAGAGAAACACAAAGCTCCCGCTAGAAGGCAGTGAAGAACGTAAAGGAAACATTGCGCAAAGAATGGTTGCAATCTGCTTGCGCACCTTTGGAAATCCGCTTGCGCATCGGTTGCAATCTGTTTGCAAAGAAATGGGCTTGGTAGAGAACCCAAAACTCAAACCCATATCCAAACCTGATACATCAAATCTGTTACACCATTCCAACATCCAACAGCTCATCCTTCGGGACATCAATATCCGAAGCAGCCGCCCAACACCGTAACACCTTCTATCTCCTCTCCTAGTCGACCAGAAAAGAAACCACCGTTTCTTTCTTCTCCATTTACTCCTCCTGTACTCAACCACTATCAACCATTACTCCATCACCCCAACCTCTCTGCACACAATCACTCCCATCATAAAACACCAATTAAGCCTCTAATTGCTACCTCTTTTAATCTTATCTCTTTTCTTATCAAGAACATTAACCCTAGAAAATAATATTGAGAAAGCTAGGGTTAGGGCTATCTTCTACAGTGGAGGAAACATCAAATTAATGAAGTTGCATTGATGAATTTAAGAAGGGAAACACGTTTTGGTGAGTGGGTATTCATTAACTATCGAATTGAAGGTGAATTGGTAGAATTTTATGTATAAATAGGCCTTCTTATCTGTAACAAATCATCCAAGTTAGCTGGATCAACCATTTAGTTTAATATCTTTGTTTTAATTATCTTCATCATGTTCTAATCTTCTTTGCTAGGGTTTAGATGAAGCCCTAGCTTATTGCTTTGTTATTCATGTTCTTGGTAATAATCTTGTTGTGCTTAAATGATTTAGAATAACATTCAATCTTATTGCTTCAACGCTTTACTTTCATAGCGTATGTCATGCATCCATTGTAGTTAGAACAATCCTGTGTTGTAGTGCTGCATCTCATGCTTAATCACATATATTGATTTTGATTAGTTGTGCCTTAAACAAACAGTTAATGCTTATGGTGAATACCTTAGTTGCGATTGGATTATTCATATTAGAGACACCTTAGACACGCAAAAATATTGTTATCAGTTATAAGGACAAGAGAATTATCATTTGATGAATACCTAGTGTAAGTTAGTGGTGGATTTGACTGCCCTAGTACCCTCATCATCAGTGTTTACATTTGCATCCTGCTTTACATTTTGTTTCATTGCTTTAGTTACTACCAACCTCTTAGTCGTATCGACACAAAAAAAATCCTTTTGTTACTCGTTGTTGAATCAGTTGTAGTAAGACTTCATAATCAATTCTACACCCACCTTGTCCCTGAGAATCGACCTGTGCTTGCTCTGTGTTGCATTAAGACACTGAGCACTTGCAGTTATCATCGTGGGTACTGTTTAGAGACCTACCACAAACTGCAATCCCTCTTAGCTAAGTTGGTGAGTCTGTATCACAAACCTCCTTCTTTGATCTAGGTGAGTCTGTATCACAAACCACACTCTAGATGTCTTAGCTATGAGCTAAACATCTCTATTTATAGCTTTAATGGTTTCCAAAAAACCTTCTAGGAATCTATTTCCTTATCGAGGAGTAATTCCTTTTCTAGGTATATTTCCTTTTCTAGGAATATTACCTTGTTTTAGGAATATTCCTTATCTATGAATAATTCCTTTTCTAAGTATATATTTCTTTATCTAGAAATATTACCTTGTCTAGGAAATATTCCCTTTCTAGGTATATTTCCTTATATAAGAATATTACCTTGTCTAGGAATATTCCTTATCTAAGAATACTGCCTAAAAATCAGTATTCCTTCCTTAAATTACAATTTTATCCTCAATCCTTCTTGAGGATCACTAGTTCCCGGAGAGAGGAAGATACACATGTATCATGTGCCCCCACTCAAGAACTTGAACTCCCGTGAAAGTTAGATTTGGAAGTTAGGGAACTCGAGGGTTCCTTTTACCCTACTGAACCATCTCTCTTTGCTGGAAACTGGACCTTGACGTCTAATTTGAAAAGCTTTCATATCTCTTCGTCTTGTCTTAGTCAATCTTCGCTCCATAATGCAATCTTGTTCGAGTGGTTCTATTTCTTCTTCCTCGTTCTTTTCTTCAAAAACACCAGATGAAAACGTAGTCTTTTTCTTCGTCTTCGACTTGGGTGTATAACACTTCATGTCTGTTTGTAGCGCATCCACTTTTTCTTCCATAGTTTGTGGTTTGCTTTGCTTAGGATCATCATTTGACTTACCCATCTTGATCCCCTTGTTCTTCTAACGTCTTCTTATTTTTCGAGTAACTCACCAAGTTTTTTGTAGAGAGATCTAGTGAAGACCATAAACCACAAGAATCTTCCCAAAAAAACTAACCTTGCTGTGATGCCAACTTGATACTGTTGATCTTTGTACCTTGGTGACTACTATTATAGAGGCGGAATTCAGAATAATAATAGACGAAAACTAGAAAACAGAACACAAGTAGTAATACGAAGAAAATATATTCTCTAGATTATGAGAAAGAAAACGATTACAATTCTTTCTTTGTTACGCCCACAATCTCTCTAAACAGTAAATAACCTTTAACTGTTTTACTAAGCTTGCTTTTACAATAATCTAGTATTGCCTCACAAACTTTTCTCTAGATCCGTGTATCACACGAACCGCCTCTCTGATCTAGGTGTGTTTGTATCACAAACCACACTCTAGATGTCTTAGCTATGAGCTAAACATCTCTATTTATAGGTTTAACGGTTTCTCAAACCTTATAGGAATTTATTTCCTTATCTAGGAGTAATTCCTTTTCTAGGTATATTTCATTTTCTAAGAATATTACCTTGTTCTAGAAATAATTCCTTTTCTAAGTATATATTTCCTTATCTAGAAATATTACCTTTTCTAGGAAATATTCCTTTTCTAGGTATATTTCCTTATCTAGGAATATTACCTTGTTTAGGAATACTTCCTTATCTAAGAATACTGCCTAAAAATTAGTATTCCTTCCTTAAATTACAATTTTATCCTCAATCCTTCTCGAGGATCACTAGTTCCCGGAGATATGAAGATACACATATATCATGCGCCCCCACTCAAGAACTTGAACTCCTGTGAAAGTTAGATTTGGAGGTTAGGGAACTCGAGGGTTCCTTTCACCTTACCGAACCATCTCTCCTTGCTGGAAACTTGACCTTGACGTCTAATTTGAAAAGCGTCCTTATCTCCTCGTCTTGACTTAGTTACTATTCGCTCCATAATGCAATCTTCTTCGAGTGGTTCTTCTTCTTTCTCTTTTTCTTTTTCCTTCAAAAATACCAGATGAAAACGTAGTCTTTTTCTTCGTCTTCGGATTGGGTGTATAAGACTTCATTTCTGTTTGTAGCGTAGCCACCTATTCTTCCATAGTTTGTGGTTTGCTATGCTTAGGATCATCAACTGACTTTCCCATCTTTTATTCCCTTGTTCTCCTAATGTCTTCTAACTTCTCGAGCACCTCACCAAGTTTTACGTAGAGAAACCTAGTGAAAACCATAAACCACGGGGAATTACCTTAAAAACTAACCTTGCTCTGATGCCAACTTGATACATGTTGATCTCTGTACCTTGGTGACTATTATTATAGAGGCGGAATTAGGAATAATAATAGACGAAAACTAGAAAATGTAACACAAGTAGTAATTCGAAGAAAATATCTTCTCTAGATTATGAGCAAGAAAACGATTACAATTCTCTCTTTGTTACGCTCACAATCTCTCTAAACAGTAAATAACCTTTAACTGTTTTACTAAGCTTGCTTTTACAATAATCTAGTATTGCCTCACAAACTTCTCTTTGGTCTAGGTGTGTCTGTATTACAAACCACATTCTAGATGTCTTAGCTATGAGCTAAACATCTCTATTTATAGGTTTAACGGTTTCCCAAACCTTATAGGAATTTATTTCCTTATCTAGGAGTAATTCCTTTTTTAGGTATATTTCCTTTTCTAAGAATATGACCTTGTTCTAGGAATAATTCATTTTCTAAGCATATATTTCCTTATCTAGAAATATTACCTTGTCTAGAAAATATTCCTTTTCTAGGTATATTTCCTTATCTAGGAATATTACCTTGTTTAAGAATATTTCCTTATCTAAGAATACTGCCTAAAAATCAGTATTCCTTCCTTAAATTACAATTTTATCCTCAATCCTTCTTGAGGATCACTAGTTCCCGGAGAGATGAAGATACACATGTATCAATCGTATCGACACAAAAAAAATCCTTTTGTTACTCGTTGTTGAATCAGTTGTAATAAGACTTCAAAATCAATTCTACACCCACCTTGTCCATGAGAATCGACCTGTGCTTGCTCTGTGTTGCATTAAGACACTGAGCACTTGCAGTTATCATCGTGGGTACTGTTTAGAGACCTACCACAAACTGCAATCCCTCTTATCTAAGTTGGCGGCTGTGAAATTTATCTCACACTAGTTAGTGCAAGATATCAACCATCCATGTCTTAACTCCCAAGGTAGATTTTTTTTTCTTGTACAGGTCTGAATTGCGTTGCAAGAATCAGAACGGACCTTGACACGACTTAGTGAAAACTATACTGCTCATTCCAGGCCATAAGTGATGGCGAAGAATTTTGCTATATAATTTGATGCTTCATCCAAGCCAAAACTAATAGTCCCTAAACATTGGCACGAAGTGTTTCTAGCACCAACACCAACCCCAACCATTTCTGGATTGTTAATAACACCAACATCCCATCATAATAATATATCATCCTCCCACGGGGTGGGAGCATTCAATCGACATATCCATTTTGACCTTTTCAATTCCATTCTAACGTAATTTAAAAATCTTACGTCATCAGGGAAACAAACATGTGACCCCACATACCACATATCTAATTCTCAACAATTAGGGGAGGGGGTAATTTATAAAATAACTGGGTTTTGTTATCTTGTGCACCCATGCACAAGATAAGAGTCAATCATTGACATGAATTTGAAAACAACAAATAAAATATAAGAGAAATAGTGTTTCTTTGCACTGGAGCACAAGAAAACAAAATCCTAACTTATATAATTTTGGTTAGTTTGATTAAACAATGAGATTAATTGTTAGAGCATAGCTCGGTTGAACCCACCAAGCGTTGGTATTTCAAGTTTGGTTGTCATATTTTAGTGAACCAATACTCGTTTAAAGAGTCGCTTGATTATGTACTAGAGTCAACTTCGTATAGGTTAGCTTGAAAGTATTAGGATATGAGACATTACAAGTATTACATACGTGAAGACTTGAAGAATGTGAAGAAGTAAAGAGCTACGACGACGACATCATCCTTCCACTTGAGGTTAGTAATATTTGACTTGAACTGTTTCATTCCCTACTGTATCTTTCAAGTCGAGCATATTGAAAACATGACTGCGGAGCTATGATTATACTCTAGTTAGACGTAGTATTAAGGAATACAATACGAAGTATAACGTTTATCTTTTGAACTTCATATATAAGACATTGACATAATCGTTTGAATGCTATTGTGATTATGTATGGGTATGAGGTGAAGATTTCATCATAGGAAACAATGTTTTACATTCGTTTAAAGAAAGTACATTCATAAACTTGTTTTGTGAATTGAAAGGGAAATCGATAGGCTTATTGGTATTGTTATTCATTGCATATATTTTGAACTACCAATATGTGTGTTTAGTATAACCGCTCATAACTTGTTTATGTATCTTGGTAAAACTATTCACAAGGCCTGACTTTTGTATTGGTATGTCTTTTATTAGTGAAACCGATCTTAAGTAATCACCTGAGATGGTATGATCGATTTGTTGTAATTGGTATGACCAACTCTAGTCATTGGGGAACCGATCCTAGTAAGAGGTGGAACCGATTACAAAAGGGGAATCGATCCTTGTAAGAGGTGCAGCAAGTTTCTAGTTATTGGGAACCTATCCTATGAACATGTGCAACACGTTTTTAGTTATTGGGAACCGATCCTATGGAAATGTGCACCAAATACAAGTTAGATACCATATATATGTATGGGAACCGATCCTAGTACCTAGTCAACCAACTTTTGGTAACTAGTGTGACTAATTCTAGTACCCACATGGAGGTAAAACCGAAACTTGTTTTGGTAGAACCGTGAAACCCATGTTTGGTGATTTGATAGGATAATCAATCACATAGCTTTTGGATGTCAGATGAACCAATTCTAAACTTGTTTGGAAGTGTGGCAAATCGGCTCCAAGATTGTAAGTATGAAAAAGGACTTACAAAGTAAAGATGTCGACATACTTTGAACATGTGCAGTAACGTTTATCTTTTATTGTTAAAAGATATTCCTTAATAGCTAAAGGAGAATCTCGGATCGAAATAAATTGAGAATCTTTTAATTAAGGTTTTTAGTTTTATATGCTTTTAATTTTCAGCAATTAAAATGCATATCTTTAGAAAATAAAAATTGGTAATGTGCATTTACTAATTGGAGATTTTCTACTGAGATTTCGGTCAATATTTGGACAAAGCATTTCCAGGAATTATGGAAACCGAATTTGGAATATATTGCATATCTTGAGAATATTTTCGGTTTTGGAAATTCCTTGGTATCTAAACTTCCTTGGTCTATAAATATTGAAGTTTGCATTTCAAGCAAACTAATCCTCAGAGCCAGCAAAACTACCTAATTGTGTTGTTACTGGTGGAGCCGCCTATTCAGATAGGAAAGTAACCTAATTATGCGAAATCTCTTATGGCCGCTCGGTTTAAAGACTTCTTTGGGATTGAGAAGCTCTATTAGTACCGTTGGTGGGAAACTAGATAATTGCAATTTATTATTAGTTTTCGATTGATTTGATTGACTAACGGTTGTTGAACTTTGATTGCACCTAATTTGTTTATGCTTGAGAATCTTCTCTTCTGATATAAGATTCACTCAAACTAGATCGAAGTTTCGACGAGGATCTTTAGACTGTTTGTAGATCTAAAGACGTCTTATGATAATCCATTGTTAACAGACTCTGTTCTGTGTGTCATTGATCACAAGAGATTCAAGTTGATTGTGTGCAGGTGTTTATTGAAGATCTAAGAAGATTTGAAGACGAAGAAGATTTCTGATTTGGGTTCATAATCTTTGGTGTGCACAATACTTGTTTTGGCTGGAGGATCCAACTATAATCGGTTTATCTTTGTGATAGATTTGATTGATTAGTTGAGTAGATTGGCATCAATAAGTTTCTTTGTGATTAAAAGTATTGATTGCAAAATCTTAACAATTACTTTGGTAATTGTTGATAAGATAGATCTAAGGACCTGACAAAGGAGTTTATTAGGATAAACGGAAGAGCCTTTTGTCGAACTCATATCACGTTGTTTGAAAAGAGTTGTTACCAAACAGATTTGTTGTTCCTTTACTGTTTGGAATACGAACCAAAGGAATTGTTCCAAGTGCGTGACTTACTGCAAGTTGGAGGCGCGGGGATACAAACAGAACTAGGTGAACTATAGGTTTAGTTGCTTGGTCTCAACTATACGAAGTTGGTTTAGATTTTGTACAGCTGCTTAATGCTGAGAGTATTCAATTCTGGACAAGGTCCCGGGGTTTTTCTGCATTTGCGGTTTCCTCGTTAACAAAATATTGTCGTGTCTTTTACTTTTATATTTCCGCAATTATAATTATTTTATTATAATTAGAACTAAAATACACAAACGTTAATTCCTATTTACTTGATAGCAATCCTATTGTGTTTGGTTAAGTCTGAACCTTTTATCGAGTAAACATACTTCGTTGTTATATTATCTCGATCTTGAATCCATAGTCAGTTACACAAGTCATCTTGTTGTCGTATTATCTCGATCTCGTATCCATAGACGATCACATGACGTGTGAACCGATTAGTTGTATTGTCTCGACTCAGTCCATAGACAATCACTTTCGGATAAAAGACTTATAGGTGGAAAAGTTTTAGATTAAGGTATATTTGGGTACCATCGTCTTTTCAATTGATATCAGAGCAGGCAAACACGAAAAGATCTAACAATCTGTGTTTGGTGCGATCCAACCTATAAGATATGAGTCAAAATAAGAAAAGAAAAGCTCAACTTATGAAGAAATCAATTAACGTATGTCAAGATAATGAGAATAAGATCTCAGAGAAGGTCAATGGAAATTGGTCTCGTAAGTCTTTTCGAAAATCAAAGAAAAAGTCTATGACTAATAACTTGATTGTGAATCAGGTTCCTGATAAAAAAAGAATGAATCTGAAACTCAAGAAACATGTTTTGGATCCGAGTCTCATCTCCAGTGAAAAATCTTATGTTTCCAACTGTGAATAGAGGTTAAATTCACTAGTCTGCCCAAGTTCTGAATTTCGAAAAGTGTTGGAAAGAATTTTCAAGCATGTTGAAAACTATTCAGGAAAGGGAAAACCATTGACAGCCTAGATGATGTCCTAGAACTTATTGTTCAAATGAATGTAAGAATTTGTGAAGGAAAGCGAGAAACACTCAGTCTTCAAAATAATATGATAGATTATGAGGAACAAAAAATGGCTCTATACAATGAAGTTCATCAACAGACTACAGAGTGTGAAATTCTTACTCAATCGCTGGAACATTCACAAATAAGGAATAAGATCCTTATTGAAGATCTTCTTACAGAGACAAGTCGAAAGATATATCTAGACAAGTGTTTATAAAACAATTCCAACAAGGAATGGATACCTTAAGAGGACATATAAATTTTCTTGAACTAAAGATATCAATAATTTGTCGAATGGCAGATCTAGATCACACGGGTTCAAGTTCAAGGAACATACCATCCTGGGCACAAGATGTAATCAAGGATATAACATCTCGCAATATTTCTAATGAAGAGGATGGATTTAAAACCCACTCAAGGGAACATGATAATGTCCCTAAAAGAAAGAAGGAAGAAATTCTTCAAAAGGTATTTAGCGAGGAAGATCCTCACCCCAACGCTTAATCGCGTTGGAATGTGCATCCTTACAATGCCCAATCTACTGATGTAAGGAAGCACACATATCTGGGAAATCGTTATCCTATCACTTATTCAACATAGAGAGTTTACACAATCCACCAAGATGCATATTCTGTCTCCATGTGTAGAAAAGTTGTCTTGCAAACAACTTGTGTAAAAACAGGATAGGTTTCCTATCTAAAAGTATCTCTTGATAATGATCTAGAAGATAATTTCTTTTCGAAGAAAGTTGTGAAACAGTAACACATAAGATGCAAAATCCTTTCAAATCTTGTCAGAATTATTTATTTAAGGCTGACATCTATGTTTGGTATGTGTTAAAGGTATTTTAGGTATATGTACTCAACATGTGTGAGAACTTATGCTAAAGGATGCATTAATAATTAATAAAATAAAATAATGATCGAGTCTTCTCGAATCCTGTTTGGATTTGACTAAAAGGAGAACAAATTAGCACCACATTTAGTTTATTTTGATTTCAAATGGCGTATCTGAAAGCGTCCAAAAAATGTTTGTAAAGTGTCCAATGTCGACTTTTACATGACATATAATATGACGTGTTGGGCAAGTGTCATGTCCAATCGTGTGTCCAACACAGTCACGACATCTTTCTAGAATTGTCCGTTCAACCTAAGAACTACAAGAAGAAAACTATCTAAGAGCAAGTACAATGGCTGCCGATCGAGAGAGAGAAAAAAAAAACAAGTACAATGGTGCTTATTTGTCTTAGTTGAAAATGAGAGATATAGCTAAGCCAAGAGAAGAGAAATGGGCAACTTCTATGACCCTAGGCTAACTGGAGGCGGGAACCATATTTCCACATAAATAGTATCGGCCGAAATCTGGTTGATGCGAGTAAAAAAATTGATCGGCTAATGAAATTATACTAAATATAAAACCGTGTATGAAATTGATAACCAATCTAAAATTAGGTATGAGCTTTTACAATCAATCTAAATTTGTGTATGAAATTTTATAACCAATCTGAACTTTGTCAGAGCATTGCTTGGTTGAACCTTTCAAACGATGGTATGTCAAGTTTGATTGTCATATTTTAGTTCCAAAACTCATAGTCGCTTGATATGATTACTAAAGTCAATTTCGTCAGGTTAGACTAGGAACATAGAAATTATGAGACTTGTTCTAGTTACTCATGAAGAACCGAAGAGGCATTGAAGACGACGAAGACATCATCCTTCAATTAACTTGACTAGTTCCATTTTTGTCTTTTATTCTTTCATTCAATCTTCATTGGATATGTACCTATAGAATAGTTATTTCTACGATTTAAGTTTATCTGTGGACTTCGTGTTCTCGACACTGCACTAATTGGTAACTTGTCATTATACTATTGAACTTTCGGATGAATCCAAACATTGAAATTATGTTTGAAAGTGTTAGAGCATTGCCCGGTCGAACTCACAAGTGTTGCTATCTCAAGCTTGTTTTCAAATTTAGTTGTCAAAATTATATCTTGATTTTAGCCTACATTTAGTCAAGTCTCGGAATAGGATAGAAATGTGTAGTAGAATCAGATATCATTGTGTTCTACCGTTCGAAGGCGAAGATCAACATGAGCTCTGGAGAACTTCTTCAACAAAGGTAAGTGAAGACTGGACCACCTATTTTTCAAGTTTTCACCTTTTTATCTATGGGACATTGTTGCATGACTAAATTAGACAGTACACGCATAATAGAAATTTCGAGTCAAGTTTATCTTGTATATCTTCTAGAAATATGACTTAAGCTTAAGAATATTTGTTCATACTTGATGAATTTGGTTTAGAACAATTTATTGTTTATAACCTAATTATGATTCAAGATTTGATCATTTGAAAATAGCCTGGAACAGTGATATGTGTCATTGATGTTATTCAGGAATGTTTCATATTGATTATTAGAGAGATATAAAACTACTTTTAATCTGGTTACATGATAGTATGCACACAAGTTCACATACTAGGAGAACTGTTATAAGTCCATAGTCGCAGTACATGTACCCAATACACGTACCGGCGTAGCAATAGTTCGGCAACGACTTTTTGGTACGCATACCCGGTATCCATACCATAAAAAGTCTGTTGATCGCGAACCAGGAAATGTACGCATACCTTGTAGGGTCAGAATATCGCGACATCAATACCTCGCGAGATCAATAAATGACATCATTACGAAGGTGTCGCAAAAGAGTAATATAAATGATGCAATGAATGGCGACAACCAAAACACGAGAAAGATGTGAAGATCTAGCGAGATTACATCTTTGTACACTTGCGATATTTCGCAAGACATTCCTGAAAATAAAGGATAGCTTAGCTGTCATCCACTATGTAGCACCCTATATAAAGAGCTGAATAGTCATATTGAAAGGGAGGTCTTTTTCGAGTGTTGGGCAAGTTATTATGAGAGAGAAAATCAAGAGTGATTGTAATACTTTAGCTGGTTTCCACTTCATCTTGTACACATTCAAGAAGTTAATCAATAAGAATTATAATTGTTCATCTTAAAAATGGTTTGATTGTATATATTCTTGTGAGGGGTGTAGTGTAGGATTTCCTGTAACTACATACCTAGTAAGCAAACCGGAAAAGATCTGTTGGTTTCAAAACCGAAAACGGTACGCATACCCAGTATACATATCATAAAAGATCTATGAGTTCCTGAACTCGTTTTTGTCTTAAGGGTATCCATACCCGGTACACGTACTATGACAAAGATATTCACGAACAGATAACAGAACACGTACCAGGTACACGTACTTACCCTGTCGAATATTTTCAGATGCATCAGAATTATTTCTATGAGATAATCGGCATTTGAACAACTATCTAAAAACATTATCTAGATATTTTTGTTCATATGTGTGATTCAAGAAAAGTCTTAAAGTGTTATATGAAAATGGTTAAGCTTACCGTTCAATTGTCTAGTTTCGGTTAACCTTCATGAACAAGTCATTGTACATGGTTCAATTAAGGTCAATCCTAACCAGGGTGTATATTCTATTATGTTAATCTCAAGTCAAGTTTTTCATCTAACGGTGATTATCAATTGCTTGGTTCCAAAGATATCTTAGCTTAAACCTAAAGCAACCTTGATCTTGAAAGTCTATAAAAGGAGAACCTCAAATAACTGGGATCTTTGAATCCTTGACACTATTCTTGTGTGTGGGAGGCAGATTGGCTTAAAGTCTTCAATTGAGTTGAAGCAACTCTCAGGCTGCAAAGGACGTCATCTAAGGGAATAAATTGTGCGGAGTCCTGCTGGGATTCAAGAGGCGTAAGGAGCGCGATCAGAATCGAATTATCATGATGACAGTTAAATTCTATCTCAACCACATTCCAGTCCGAAGTTCTGATAGTAGGCTAGTATCTGTAGCGATTTAATACAGTTTGGTGTTTAATCTGGACTAGGTCCTGGGGTTTTTCTGCATTTGCGGTTTCCTCTTTAACAAAATTTCTGGTGTCTGTGTTATTTTATTTTCCGCATTATGTTATTTATATCCCCCCATTTTAATGACAACAACATAATCTTAAGATTCGCTATTCGTAGTCGTCGGATTTTCTTCATTTAACACTCAGCCGTAAGATCTTAATAAATTCCAAAATAATTTCCGTCTGAAGTATTCATGGCAGCCGTCGGATATCATCCATATTTATATCTCACCCATTCAACTAAAAAGGGCTTCTGTTAGATATGGCAGTTATTTTACGGGTGTAGTTGGAATAGTAAATTTGTATAAGGACCTAAAATTGAAACTGCACTACTTCTGTTCTCATCGCCTTTTTTTTATAGTTCTCAGTATCTTGACGGTTTTTTCAGGTCAGCATCTCCGGCAAGAAAAAAAAAAGTGAATACCTAAAATTCGATGACGTGCATCGCACGTACACTCTGCTTGTCTTTATAATTGAAATATCACAGGTTGTACGTTAATCAATCAAATTAATTATATCCATCATTGTTTGTTAGATACGACTTGATTGATTCTTGGATATTGATCGTCTGAATCGTCCAAGTACTCTCATGGAATAATCAGGTTCACGGACTTACCTCTATTAACATTCTGATTGTGAGAGAAAGAGATATAAGCTTTTCATATAATTCCTGATGGAGATTCATTAAGTTGAACTCTTGGAATTGTGTTCGAGTTTAGTATTCTAGTAAATCAAATTCGAAAACCACATGAGTTTTAATGTTTCAGCAAAAAATGTTACTTAATTCTAATGAGCTCATAACCAGGTCCTTACTCCATAGTTTTGTAGTAAACAACTAAACATCGCTTTTGAAATAAATATCAATCACTTCCTATTAGATTTAGGTGATACTGTGTACTTTAGATATTAGATTAAAAACTCCATGAGGTAATTATTTTCTTTCATGTTAATAATGTTTCAAGATGATTTTTAAAGAAGAAAAGGTTATATGGTAACTAAATAAGAAAGAGTTACTTACAAAGAAGGGGAAAGGACGGTAAAAAAAACAAAATAATAATAGATGGTTTCTCAGATTCAGAACACAATCTTTGAATGTAAACGAGCAGCTAGAGTAGGATTTGCTTAAATGATATTTTAGGCAAGTTCCAGCCTTTGAAGATAGAGATCACAGATTGTTGTACCAGAAAATTTCATGATAAAAAAAAATATTATAAAGTATTAGCAAGAAAAAACACTCAATGCAATTTTGACAAATATTTTTGGAGAAAAAAAATTCCTGCCAAGGTAAGTTTTACACTATGGGATGTTTTTCATAATTCTTTACAAACTAAACTAAACTGATGTTGAGATGTAAATGTGGACAAGGAGGAATGCCCTCTTTTTAATAAAGGTATGGAAGTTGCATATCACTTATTTTTCGTTGCAGCTATTCGTTCAAGATTCGAGACTATTTCATAAAAGATTTTTGTACTTCTTAGCCCGTGCCACTTACAATTAGGCTTTTTTTTATTTATTATTTATTCTCGAGGTAATGATGTGCTCACTGGAAAGTGCAGAGAGGTTTGGAGTACACTACACTCTGCTTTGTTGTGGAACATTTGGAAAGAACGGAATATCATAGTGATTGACTCAAGACCTAAAGATACTTCTGTTATTATAACTTTGATTAAACAAACTATAGTTCTTTGGAGTTATAGTTTAGACACATTTAAGTTTACTAATCTTACTTAAATTTTGCAAAACTGAGAAATAATTTTGCATACACAGTACTATTTTGAAAGAACCCACGTTTGGGAGATACCCACAAATTAGGGGAAGCTCAAGGTTAAATGTGGTTAAGTTTTGTCATAAGGGGAGTTTTTGAGTGATGAAAATACTAAATGACCCTTTACTTATTTTTTATTTTAATTAAATGTTTAAAACTGAACATGAATTCTATCATCCCCAATTTTGATTCTCTTCCTCTCTTCTTCTTTGATGACTCTTTTTCAAACCTAGGATCTAATTATCTTTTTTTTTTCCGTCCATTATATTTCAAACAGATGAGAAGCTGAGTGATTTCTATTCGCTTTTTAAGGGTTCTTATCGATTTAAACTTTAATTTTAGGTCAAATATCAAAAATTATAATACGAAACTAAAGTAGGAATTTTAGTTACAGAGTAACAATCGAAATTGATGAGATGATGAATGCCATGCCTACTATTACCATCAGAATTGTATTGTTGCTAATACCATGCAAACTGTTATCGTCGGTATTGTATTATAGTTGAATACTATACTAACTGAACTATATAGTTTGTTAAAAAAAAAATCATGTCCACAATGGGCATTGGTTTATCAATGAACTCGATGGTAATAACTTTATCAAATTTCTGTTGTGAAGATACCCACGATCAACTTTGTCAAGTCAATTTTCTTATAATGTCGACTTCAAATGTAATTTAGCCAAAAATAAAATAAAATTAGAAAGGGGTTCTCAGTAGACAGTATTACTTCTTCATGTCTTATTTTTTTTAGATAACCGAAGCTTTTTATATTTAAATAGGAAAAGGCTCAATATGCCTCTCTAGAAAATAGTCAATACAAAGTGAAGAAGAACTAAATTCTTCAACTGACCGTTTTTCACTTCCGACTTTCTTAGAAATGGAATGAGCTAGATGATTACCATCTCTTTTAACATGAGTAATAGACCCATAATCAAAGAAGATAAAATTGTTTTTATATCTCTAATTATTTTCCTACTTTCCCAGCTAACAAACAAATCTTCCATTGTGATTGATTTCACAATTGTTTCTGCATCTGCCACAATGTGAATCTTCTAAAGCTCCATATCCTTAACCCATGTCATAATGGCCATGCACTCTCCTGCTTTAGGGTCTCCTATTACAGTTGCATAGGATCCTTTGAAGCCCGAGACTAAACCTGCATTAGTACAGAGCACCATTCTGGTGCCACATTCATTAGTAATATAATCAAAGGAAGCGTCAACAAATAATTTATATGCTTCACTATCTCTAGTGTTAAGACTATGAGCACCTGAACTAGTTCTATGGTTATCATCTGAGTTATGCATGTTTTGAGGTAATGAACTAAGTTGTAACATATAATGATTAATTCTTGAAACAATATTGGTACGTAGGTTACATGGTTTTATCCTAAAAGACGCATTCGCATCTCTCCTTCCATATTATCCAGCAGCCGACCATAAGCAGTGATCTCCAGTGATTGATATCTTCAGTATTTGTGTTTCTGACATCAACAAACCAAGAAGTAATCCACCGAATAATACTTTGGCAGTTGGTGATAACTTGGTCGATATTGATGTTGAGAAGCATCCACCTAGCCTTAACATGATTACAGATGAGCAGTAAGTGATACATATATTCCTCCCCAAAATTGCATATACTGCAGTGGTATTCATCCAGATGATTGTACTGAGATAATCTTTGCCTTGTGGGAACTTCATTCTTGAGGCACTTCCAGATAAAGAGCTTTACTCTACGAGGTAACCTCATCTTCCAGAGTGTTTTCCACACCACCTTAGGAACTGGACAAACAATAACTTGATGTTGAACCCTCCTCTCCATCAGTTTATTATAAGTAAATTTAACTGTGAATACACCATCTTTGGAAGGAGACCATCTTACTATATCTTCTTCTGACAAAGAAATTTGCATTCTTGTAATTCTTTCAACATTGTCTGGAGTGAATAAAATATCAAGCAGACGTATGTCCCATTCATTAGTGCCTGTTAGTATCAGCTCACTAACATTTACAAACTGATAATGAGATGGGTGCAATGGCTCAACTGTATGGCTCAGCCCTAAAATCCATTTATCAGCCCAAATTCAGTAGAATTTCCATTGTTCACTTCCATGAAGTAGTTTTGTTGAATTATTTAGAGACCCAATTCAATTCTATTCCAACCCCAAGAAGAGTTACTCTTCTCATCATGTAAATGGAGGAGATCTCCATGCTTGCAATATTTAGCCTTAAGAATTTGACCCAGCAGATGATCAGATTTGTGACATATTCTCCATGCTAGTTTTGCAAGAAGAGCATGGTTTAACATTTCTAAATCTCTGAAGGCCAGACCACCTAAGTCTTTAGACAAGCACATATTTTTCCAAGCAATAAAATTTATACCTTTGTTTGTTTTAAAACCTCACCAAAATTTTCTTTGTATAATGTCTAACTTCTTGAGTAATTTCTTTGGCATTTTAAAAGAACTCATTTGATGCATGAGAATAGAGTTAAGAACAACTTTGACCATAGTAGTTCTGCCAGCTTGGTGCATTATGGTGCCTTGCCAGTTTCCCAGACTTCTCTCAAAAGCTACTTGGATTTCTTCAAAGGCTTTAACTTTTGATTTGCCAATGATCAAAGGAGAACCCAGATACTTCTCATTCTTATTTATACGTTTGACACCTAGAATGTTGCTTAGAGTGTCACAAACCCCAGGATCCATGTTGTTCTTGTAATGAATTGAATATTTGTCAAAATTAATGACTTGACCAGATTGTGAACTAAAATATTGCAGGACTTGCAAGAGATTATTCACACTGGTTAAATTATCATGAGTAAATATGAGACAATCATCTGCAAATAGCAAGTGATTAATAGGTGGTTCTCCTCTAGCCACTGAGATACCCTGTATACTTTTAGAATGATGAGATTCAACCATAGTTCTAGAAAACCACTCCATTGCTAAGATGAAAAGGTAGGGAGATAGAGGTTCTCCCTGTCTGATTCCTCTAGAAGGATTGAAATCTTTACAAGGTGAAGTGGTGAACCATTTAAAAGTACAGATAAAGTGGTTGTACTAATGCATTGATGAATATAATTATAAGTTGGCACCAGTCTCGTAGAGAGAAACCAAAACTCTTAAGAATTTTAATGAGGAAAGACCATTCTGGTCCGTCAAATGCCTTTGACATATCTAACTTAAGAGCTAGCCGTACACTTCGCCCTTCTTTTCTTTTCACGGAATGAATGATTTCATGAGCAATTATAGTGTTATCATTAATTAATCTTCCAGAGACATATGCAACTTGATATGGGGAAATAATTTTCTCCATGATGGGCTTCATCCTGTCGACCAAAATCTTTGAGATAATTTTATAAGAAGTATTACAAAGACTTATAGGTCTAAACTCAAACTGGAGTACTAGGCTTGCTCTTTTTAGGGATCAAGGAAATGTAAGTCTTATTGCCTATCTAAGCATATGCTTAGAAGAGAAGAATTTCTTTACCATATCACAAACATCACCACCAATAATAGACCATTGAGAATTATAAAACCTCGCTTGAAACCCTTATGTTCCGTGAGCCGCCGCTTTTCCATAGTCATGAGAGTTTTGAAAATTTATTCATAATTTGGAGGAGCAAGGAGTCTGATATTATCTTCTTGAGAAACCAAAATAGGAATATAATTATAGTGCCTTTCTTCAATTTCAGGTGAAGAAGTTGAACTAATGTTCTTGAAATGTTTAGTTAACAAATCAGCTATATCATCTCTTGTGCGAACCCAATTCCCTTCCGAGTCCTTTAAAGAGTTAATATTGTTTCTTGCTCTTTTCCTTTTATGAAAAGTATGGAAATATTTAGTATTATAATCCACGTCTTTGATGAAATTTTCTCTTGACTTCTGTTTGTTAAAATCATGTTAAATATTGTTGAAAAGGCGATGGTACCCAAATATACCTCAAGCTAAAACTTTTCCTACCTATAAGTCATTTCTCCGAAAGTGATTGTCTATGGACTGAGTCGAGAGAATACAACTAATCGGTTCACACTCCGTGTGATCGTCTATGGATACGAGATCAAGACAATACAATAACGAAGTATGTTTACTTAATAAAAGGGTTCGGACTTAACCAAACACAATAGAATTGCTTATCAAGTAAATATGAATTAACATTTGTGTAATTTACTTTAATTATAATAAAACAATTATAATGCGGAAATATAAAGTAAATGACACAACAAGATTTTGTTAACGAGGAAACCGCAAATGCAGAAAAACCCCGGGACCTTATCCGGAATTGAATACTCTCAGGACTAAGCCGCTACACAAAATTAAACCAACTTCGTATAGTTGAGACCAAGCAACTAAACCTATAGTTCACCTAGTTCCGTCTGTATTCCCACGCCTCCGACCTATGAATAAGTCTCGTACTTGGAACAATTCCTTTGGTTCGTATTCCAAACAAAGAAAGGAACAACAAATGCTTTGGAATCAACTCTCTTCAACCAAGTGATATGAGTTCGACAAAGGCTCTTCGGTTTATCTCAATAAACTCCTTCGTCAAGTTCTTAGATCTATCTTATGTTCAACTACCGAAGTAATTATTAAGATTTTGCAATCAATACTTTTAATCATAAAGAATTGTATTGATGCCGATCTACACAACTAATCAATCCAATCTACCACAAGGATAAACCGATTATAGTTGGATCCTCTTATACCGAAACAAGTATTGTGCACACCAAAGATTATGAACCCCAAATCAGAAATCTTCAATATCTTTTGTGTCTTCAAATCTTCTTAGATCTTCAATAAACACCTGCACACAACAACTTGAATCTCTTATGATCAATCACGCACAGAATGGAGTTTGTTAACAATGGATTATCACAAGATCGTCTTTAGCACTAACAATAGTCTAAAAATCCCTGTCGAAACTTTGATCTAGTTTGAGTGAATCTTATATCAGAAGAGAAGATTCTCAAGAATAAACAAACTAGGTGCAATCAAAGTTCAACCACCGTTAGTCAATCAAATCAATCGAAAACACAAGATAAACCACAATTATCTAGTTTCCCACCACGGTATTCATAGAGCTTCTCAATCCCAAAGAAGACTTTAAACTGAGCGACCGTAAGAGATTCAGCCTAATTAGGTTACTCTCCTCTCCTAATAGGCGGCTTCACCAGTAACAACACAACCGAGGAAGTTTGCTGTTACGAAGGATTAGTTTTCTAGAAATGCAAACTTCAAGTATTTATAAACAATGAAGTTTGGACACCAAGGGATTTCCAAAACCGAAAATATTCTCAAAGATATTTAATAGATTCCAAATTCGGTTTCCATAATTCCTGGAAATGCTCTGTCCAAAATAATGACCGAAAATCTCTTTGGAAAATCTCAACTAGTAAATGCACATTAGTAATTCTCGTTTTCCTAAAATAAAATTAAAAACCTTAAATAAAAGATTCTTAACTTATTTATGTCTCGATCCTGGGATTTCCTTCCTGTAGCTATTAAGGAATAACTTTGAACAATAAAAAATAAACAATATTTCCCGTGTTCAAAGTGTGTCGACATCCTTACTTTGTAAGTTCTCTTTCATACTTACAACCTTGAAACCGATTTGCCACACTTCCAAACAAGTTTAAAATTGGTTCATCCGACTTTCAAGAACTATGCAATTGATCAAGAAACACTCAATCACAAATCATGGGTTTAACGGTTCTACCAAAACAAGTTTCGGTTCTACCTCCATGTGAGTAATGTGCATATTCACACTAGCTTCCCAAAATTCGGTTGACTAGGTACTATGATCGGTTCCCCACATATATATGGTATCTAACTTATATGTGTTGCACATATCCATAGGATCGGTTCCCGTTTTCCTAAAAACATGTTGCACATATCCATAGGATCGTTTCCTCTTTCTGCTACAAACTTGCTGCACCTCATACAAGGATCGATTCCCCTTTGTGATGTGTTGTACCTCTTCATAGGATCGGTTCCCATTTACCCAGATTCGGTCCTACACAATCACAAACTCGATCATACCATCTCAGGTGATTACTTAAGATCGGTTTCACTAATAAAAGTCATACCAATACATAAGTCAGGCTTGTGAATAGTTTTACCAAGAACACAAACAAGTCGTGAGAGGTTATACTAAATCATACATATTGGATGTTCACAAGATATGCAATGAATAACAATCCCAATAACGCTTAGCGATTTCCTTTTCGATTCATAAATAAGTTTATGAACTTACTTCCTTAAAACACATGTAAAACATTGTTTCCTAGGATGAAATCCTCACCTCATAACCATACATAATCACAATAGCATTTAAACGATTATGTCGATGTCTTATCTACAAAGTTTAATAGTTAAGCAATAAACTTCATATTGTATTCCTTAATACTATGTCTATCTAGAGTGTTCATGCTTCGCAGTTTCGTTTCAATATGCACGACTTGAAAGATACGTTAGGGAATGAAACAGTTCAAGTCAAATATCACTAACCTCAAGTGGAAGGATGATGTTGTCGTTGTAGCTTCTTACTTCTTCACTTCTTAAAGTCTTCGCAATACTTGTAATGTTTCATATTCTAATACTTTCAAGCTAAAGTTGACTCTAGTACATAATCAAGCGATTCTTAAAATGAGTTTTGATTCATTAAAATATGACAACCAAACTTGACATACCAACGCTTGGTGGGTTCAACCGAGCTATGCTCTAACAATTGTGCCATCTATGTAGTTCCTTAGTAACTTCAATGGCTCTGGAAGTATTAGCTTCTGAGTGAGGAAGTGCCTGAATAGTAGAGAGTTCCTTTTGCAGATTACCACATTTTGAGTAATGTCTCCAAAGTGCTCTTTGTTCCATTTAGACAGAGCAATTCTAGTGAACTGTAGTCTTTTGGCAAGCTTATATCATGGTGAACCATTGACTGTTTTTCCCAAAGCTTTAGCCACTTCAAGAAGACAAGTTCGCCTTGTAGCCAAGAAAGAAAAAATTAAAATGGCTTCCAAAGATTAGGTTGAGAATAATCAGTAATAAGAAGTATGGGGCAATGATCACTGCCAAGTTGATTTAAATGAAGTATTTTTGAATCTGGGAAGAAAGAATTCCAATCTGAATTACCCAAAGCCATGTCCAACTGGATCTCTTCTTTCCAAAGGTGCCCATATTATTATTAGACCAAGTATGTTCTCTTCCTATAAATCCAAGATCTTCTAAACCAAAGATGTTGAACTACAGAATGAACCAACCCATCACTAGAAATAGAAGTCGAATAAGTATTGTCCATAAGATGGAAGTTAAGATCACCCATTAAAATCCAAGGTTGCATAATATTACTGCCAATATCCTTAATGAAATCCCACTGATCTTTTTTCTTAGTGTAATTACAGTAGGCATACATACAGGAGGGAAGCCATTCAGGTTGACTGGGATCACTTTGAATAACTGCATGGTTCATGTTATTTTCACAACTAACAATATCAAAGGAGAAACCATTTTTCCAAAGAAGGACAAGACCACCAGATAAACCTACTGGTTGAAGGTATTTAACTAGGAAATCTAAAAGGAGCAAGCAGGGTTCTCATTATATCCTCATGGAGCTTAGTTTCACAAAGAAATATGATGTCAGGATTCTGAGTCCTAATTAAATCTCTAAGGTGATCTCTGGTGGCCGTGGTGTTGAATCCTTGAATATTCCAGGATAAAACTTTCATTGTATTAAGTTGGCTAATGAGGAAACATAAAAAAAGCTGATACTGCTCTTAGTTTTTTTCCTAACTGAATTTTTAAGTAACTTGTTGAGAAAGGAAAAGTTAAGGGTTCAAGAACCTACTTGTGAATAGAAACGTGATAATTAACCGTAAAATAAAAGATATGCTACTAGTATGAAGACTATTAAATGAAACAATTAAAAAAACAAGAATGCAATAAATATAGAATCATAGTATTAAATAACAAACACAATAGGGTTTAAACTCAAGATTCAAAGCGGAAGATAAAAGAGGAAAAAAAGAATTATTGAAAGAATAGATATAGATGAGTACCTGAGTGTCTTTCCTGCGTTAACAGATTGATCCTCTCGAGTTATGATTCTATGAGTAGTCTGGTTGGAAGTGTTGGTATCTAAGATATTGTTTCCGAGGTGATTTCAAAGATCGGGTGAGAGACTTAACGGACATCCATTACTTTGTGCCTTTTTCCTAGCCTAATATCTTCACCTAGAACCGATCATCTTTCTTGAGAAGAAAATCCATATTGATAGTTATACCATATTTGGGGGGGGGAGGGGACAAAAGCTGTGGTTTTGACGAACTTTTTAGTGTTTTTCTGGCAAGCAGGTGCAGAGGTGGTGGAGATGGATGAGATGTTTTTCCTAATAGGACCGACCTTGCCAAAAAAGTAAGGCTTCTCATGAGCTTTGATTAATTACTTAGCAACATCTTTGCAAGCACCCTTACAATGATTGATGACATAACACTCGTGCGATGCTTCTTGGTTGTCTCTCATAAAAAAACTCTACCATTTTGTTACTCCTGCATTGGTGATGCACTTAACACCTCTTCTTAGTGGCATAGAAAGGTCAACATTGACACACACTTTGACAAGAGTACTACCAATGGGGATAGCATCTTTTGGTTCAATCCCAGTAACTGGTAGGCCTCTAAAGGTGTTTATATTTATGACCTACATGTTATAATCCGCAAGTGCACGGCGTCTATCGGAGACGCGGCAAGTACGAGTCGATCCCACAAGGACTTGTGGTGCTCTGAGGTGATCTAAGGCTTTCTTCAACTGAATCTCAGTGACAGAGTAACAAAAGATTGTAACATAGATGATTTGCCGATACGGCTGAGATGTGATGAAATATAAACCTAAACTAAGGTAAACAAATAGTGACAGGGGATGCTAAGGTCTCAATTCCACCACTCACTCCTACTGTGTGCTCAACTGAGTTGAGACTTTCTTGCCTTGTGACTGATAAGGGCAGGGTGTCAAACCCACCACTTATCTCTCCCTGTAATGCTTCAAAGAACAACTAAAGTGCTTGACCCGCAGCACTAGTTGTCTAATTAAGTACAACTAGTCAAAGGGATCAGCATTTGGGTCTAAAGTATGAGTTGTAGTAACCTCAATGTAGTTGTAACCTAACTACAATGGATGCAAGGCATCCTTTGTGAGAGAAAAACACTGGATACTTGTATTGAAGACATTTGATGATATTAAGTACTCAAGATAGTTCACAGAGTTAAAACAAAGTAGAGAATGAGGGTTTCAATGAAACCCTAGCACCAAACTAGAACATAAATTAACACAAAATACAACTAAATGACAGCACTGGCTAATCCAGGCGTGTCCCTAAAACATCACAGGCCAGTTCTTATTTATACATGCCTCCCCTCAAAACACCCAAACCCTAAATTTGATTAAAAACAGAAAATAAAAAGTAAATAATTCAAACCCGTGTCGCTCCAACTGCTCCTTCTTTTGTCAATCAGCTCTGAGACGCCATGCATGGTGGTTGGCTAACCCTAGATCTAGTTTTCTCTAAATTAGCTTCTAGGTTTGAAAGAAGCTAAGTGAGAGAAATCTAGCTCTAGAGAGGGTGCGGCTGTGCAGTGGGTGGTTATGGCAGGGAAGGTGAGATGATGGAGGAGATGGTGTTGCAGAAGATGGTCGGGGAGATGGGGGGGATGAGTTGCTCTGCAACTGATAGAGACGGGAGAGGAGAGGAAAGAGAAGATGAGGGTGAAATGAGGTAGTCGACTAGGGTATAGGGTATGGGTCGTTTTGCTGTGAAACAGGGACAGCAAAACTCGATGAGAAGGCCTCACCGAGCGTAGGATCTAGCTGGAGAAATCTCAACGGCTGAGAAAGGTAAGCGGTATTGGAGTGATTCGATGTTGAGCGGAAGCAGCAAACTTCGATGCGCATGAGGGAGCGACCGTAGGATGTAACTAGATGCGATCTCAACGGCTCAGATAATCGGGCTCGGATCCGGGTCTAGCTCAAGCCCATTTCTTGTAGATGAGTCGCTACTTGTTGGGTTGCAACATTGCGCGCGCGGCTAACTCGCTCCATAGATACTTGCCTCCGATTCTTCGCTCTTTTGGCTCCTCGTTTCTAGGACTTTATTTAGTACCTAAAAATACAAAATTAATTAATACAAATATTTATTCTTGAAAACAAAGAAAACACAGAATCTGGGATAATATCTGATTCTTGAGCACAAAAGATGAGTAAAATGCCAATAAAAAGGTGTATAAATATGCACTATTTGGCACTCATCAGTAACTTCTCACATAAACTTTCCCATCTTAGTAACAGATTCAACGTTCATGTGTTCAGGAAGCAAATATTGGAGTTGCACCCATAAATCGTTGAAATCCCAGTGCTTCTCAGTATAAACCATTGTTTTGGGGTAAAAACTGATTCTGTTGTAATGGTAATTTGGGTGTACCGCTGAGAAACGAATCTAAACCCTAAACAAATGCACTATACGGGAGTACTTTAGATTCGAGAGATCAATCTGTATAATTCCGGCCTAAACCAAGAAATGGCCGTTCCAGCCTTGCTTCGGTCACAAAGTGAAGGAGAAGGATTGATCTTAGAGAGGGAAGCGAAGAAGGTTGAGATCAGAATGGTTAACTCTGAAGGTGTGGTTGTTTTATGACCTGTATCAGAATGTGGAACTCGCTCGCGGAATGCAAATAATGAGTTCTTTGGTATTTTCTCGGATACTTGTATTGATAACCAAAACTGTTGCTGTTGGTCAAAATAGGTCGAAAACCTATTTATATCAGTCATAGTTGCACGCACCCTGATCTCATCGGAAGTGAAAGTAGTGAAGTGATGGAGAAGTGGGGTCGTTGAAAACCACGTCCCTACTATGAGGGGAAGACTGGTCGGTTACACCCACTACTTCTCTCGCTACCACTAATTGTTCGCCTTTCCTGACACTTTCTCATAATGGGCATGTTGCACGCCGCATGCTGTAAACCGCCAGACCAATACCCTGATGAACATCCCCCAGTTTGTGACATGTTTGATGTCTCGAGTAATTTATAGAGAATATGTGGCAAGTTGCTGAGTGGGTCTTGCCTAGTTATTTTGACCAATCACACATGGGTAGTCATGTGTGAAGAGTCAAGTCACGAGACTTGGCGCAAAGGATAGCATGTAACACTATTAGGTTTAATAACTAAGTTTTTTGTGAAACCGATACTCATAAAATATCGTATGTATTCGATGCATGTAAAGCATCATTTTTAAGCAAGCAACTCAAAATAATCGATGCATGCGAAGCATTGTTGTGTTGAGCCTGTCTTGGTTGGTTGCGGAACCTAATGTATTAAAAGGAGCATGACCGGCCATTTTCAAGAAGCTGCTGGGAGCTATTTATGCATGCCAAAGGTAGGCTGGTCGGTCCCTGTAGGAGAGTGATGACTGATAGCCATTTTGACATCCTATTGGTTGGTCCAAGTTAAATCTAGACCGGTTAGCCAAATTGGATGGCTGAGATGATTTGCGGCAATTATTGGTTGTCGCTAATTTATTTAAGACTCCTATAAGAAGCGCGGCCAACTATCTTTGGGCGATCGTTTAGGAGCCATATGGGCAGGCCGCGGCTTGGCCGTTTGCAGCTTATGGAAGGGGGGTAGTCTTTGATCATGGCCACATCTTGTTGGCTGCCTAAAATAGGAGTTAGGCCGGCCGATTCATCTGGCGAAGTTGGGCGGCCGAGATGATTTGCGGCAGTTAATGGATGTCGTTGTTTCAATTTAAGTTTTAAAAGCCGTGTAGCCAACCCATTTTGGGCCAACGTCTTTTGGTGTTGGCGGCATGCTGTGGACCATTTGACCGGCCAGCGTTACAGTCGGGCCGCTAGTGAGCATATCCGCGCTATGTCCATCGATCGGAATTGAATCTAGGCTGGCCATTTCGGCTGGCGAAGTTAGACGACCGAGATCGTTTTGCGGCATTAATGTAATGCTGCTTAATAGAAATTAGTGTTTGTATGTCGCGCGGCCAACTAACTTTGGGCAATCGTTTAGTGGCTTTGTTGTCTAGTTAGAAGGGATCCGATTGGCCGGAGTATTAGTGGTCCCACCGGTGTGCCTAATGACGCTTGTCCGGTCGTGTCAGGGAGCGGACAAGCTTGATAAATCATCCGGCCAAAATGTATGGCTGTGATCGTTTTGAGACTGACATGGGCAACCTATGTCCAATTCCTTAAGGAATTAAGGGTGTCGCCCAACCAACTTCCACTTTTAATTTAAAGTGCATGTAGCGCTTTTAAAGCAATCTGATTGGTCGATGGGAAAGGGGGATGGCAAGCAGCAACATGGAGCGTGGCCAGCCGGCCACAGGTGGTGCCTGCTGAAGCCAATCGTCCGGCCAAGTGGCGCGGCCACGCCTCCTTTTGCCGCTGCTCTTACTTGCCGCAGTTCCTCTTTATTTCTTGTTTTCTGATTTTTGGTAGGATCTTGATCCTACCTGATGGGTCAATTTCCTAGTTTGCCTAGGTTTAGTTTTGACCAATAGGGTTCGAACTATCGCGCAGGGCGCAAAAAACCTAATTTTTGCAAATTAATAAAATTAGGTTAAAGAACTGAATTTTGCGAGTTGCCGCAAAATCAATCAATTTTTGGCGGATTTTGCATATTGATACAAAAAATCACTAATTTAATATCTAAGGGCAGCATAACTTTGCATGCCTCTGATTGAGCATTTCCACACATATCTTAATCCTGACAATTCGGGAGATTCATGCTACTCGTCTGGGAGCGAGCATTAGTCGTCATGTCATGTCAGTATTAAGAGTTCAACTGGGGAACATGGCATAGAATAAATACTCAGAAGTTTACAGAATATTTGGGATTGTTGCTGCACGCACCATTCTGGATAAATTTCATATAAATATACTGAATTGCTCAATACACATGTAAGTAAAGAGGCCTGGGCACTCATCACTTTTAAATGGCTTTGTTTCTTTGCAGAATGAAAGCACATTAAAACACATGGTTTCACAACTTTAGCCCTGAACTAAAAACCACCATCAATATTAAGTCCCCTGCTTAGTACGTAACAGTAACATTGTTGCGGGGTAAGCACTAGATGGTGACAAATAAAGATAAAACTTATGAGGCAAGGTAGACAGATGTTACCAGGATATAGGCCGGCTCGGTTGAGAAAGACATGTTTAACGAAGTATAAATGCATGCAGTGATCGTCCTCCTAGCATATGTCAATTGTCTCTAGGTAGATAAGCATCTAATCGGTTGATATCCCGCGTCTGAGGCCTTTATACACGGCAGGTAGAGAGTCCCTTCTTTTCCCGGATCTTGCCGATTTGCGGAGTATAAAAGGGAGCACTTGAGCCTTTATTTTCATACCGATCATGACAGAGTTGCATTCTTCTTCGTTCTAGGTATTTCTTCATATTCTCTTGTATTTTTTTTACGTAGGTTGTTGATATAACCATAATGCTTCTTCTGCAGTACATGATGGGAACTCCTGGTGATGATTATTTTTCTAATTTTCCGGAGAAGAGTTTTGAAGTTGATAAACCCAGGGTTACTGCGTTCGAGAAGGTATTAGCTAAAATTGATCCTCCATTTCGTGAAGCTGGTCGGGCCATACATGGTTTGCCTTTCACACAATTACACATCGTTCAAGAGCGTGTTCAAGCTTTCCTGGCTTCGTTTAGCATGGAGGAAAAATGGAGGCGCGATGAAGCGTCTCAGCCAACGAGTGCCAGGGCTGAAAGATTTTTAGCTTGGATAAAAAGACGAAGGATTGAGCATGAGCAGCCTTCTAGTGAGAATAATCATGACTACCCTATTCATAACGACATCATAATTCTCGACTCTGATGTGGACGAACCAGAGTATCCTCAAAAGGTTGTTGGAGCAGTTTCTGAAAATGATGTCGGGGAAGCTTCCGAAGAGTGTATAGGAGCGGCATCTGGAGAAGATATTGAAGCGTACTCCGAAGTGGATGTTGGTGCAACCTCCAAGGAAAATGTTAAAGCGAACTCTGGAGAGAATGTTGAAGCGGATGCTAAGAAAGATGCCGAAGCAGCTTCTGAAAGGGAGGTTCAGGCAGCTTCTGGAGAGGATGTGGGAGCGGCTTGTGAAAAAGATGTCGAAGAAGCTTCCAATGAGGACTCCAGTGAAGGCGTCGTTGATCCCTGTTTTAATGCTGATAACTAGATTTCCCACTTTGTTATTTCCCTTCATAGATGAGCATCTTTTTGTAGCTTGTAGACGTTTTTTTGGCATTCAATGGTTTTTGTTTATGTGACTAGAGCCTGTACTTTATCAAATAATAGTTCTTTATTTGTATTGCTTTCATAACTTTATGTTTCCAGTTGGTTGAGTGAATGAAACCTCCCGATAGAAAATCCAAATTCTTAGAAAGATTGCGGTATCTTGAAACTCTAGATGTAGCACTCTCCGGTAGGGTTACAATAGAATCTCCTCATTCTATCGAGGCGATATGGCCTATGAGAAGGCGTCACACATGGTGATTTGCTTTCCTTTCATGTGACCGGATATCGCTTCCATGATCATGTTTATTATATGTAACCCTAATAACAACAACTTGAAGTAGAGGATGCAATGATGAAAATTGAGGATTCGGCCATGAACCTGTAGCTTCCTTTTGATATTACCCTTGTATATCACATGTTTTGTGATTATGTGAACAAGAAACCCAAGAGCCGTATTTGGTAGGTGTGGAGGCTCTATCTCCAATTAATAGCGCGTGTGATGTGATTGGACACGTCTGAAGAAGTAGTTACAATCCGGGAGTACCACGTGTGCTAGCTCGCTGCTTCCTTATTCCGTGAGGTGGTGATTGAGATGCCATTTCATCGTTGAAGCAGGCTGCACTTCAGGGTACAAAGGACGCTTGCCCTAAAAATCATGTACTGGCTGCTTAATGATTTCGTTTGGTCACCTTGCTCTTTATTTCCTTTATGTATTCCCCTCTTCGGTATTTTTGAAAGATATGAGATGTATCTTTCATGGTTTTATTTTTCTGGTTTTGAATCAATGGGTAATGATTTTATGAGGGTTTGGGTTTACTCGAGACTTTGCCTTGAGATGATTTAGGAGTAAAGAGATTTCTAAAAGGGAAATGATACTTCGATTAACTGTTAAATTGAAACCCTAATTATGAATGCAAGCATTGCAATCATTTTGAAGGAATTACAAATATTGTATTAAAAGGGAAATTGCTAGAGGAAACACTAAAAGGAATGTTGGAGGAAAGGGCGGCGTGACATCTTAGGTATTGAAGGGTTTGAGCCAGCGGGTGTTGTATTACTACACCTTCTAGCTTATCTGCATTGATGAGCTTGAAATAACCTCCCCAAATAACTTTTTCCACTAGGTACGGCCCGTCTTTCCATTCTACGGAGTCATATGGAGCAGGTTGAGCAACAACTCTCACTATCAGATTTCCAACTTGAAATGGGTTTGGGCGTTGCACCGTTACTTGATTATTAGATTCCCCATCTTTGATTGTGAAAGCTTCTAAACTCTTGATAAAATACTTGAAAGGACCAGCATCCCATTCACATCTCCTAGTAACGGCTGGGTTGACAATCAGATCGAGTCCCCAAGCCTTGGCGGAAGGAGGAGTGACTGGTCGCAAAAAGGGTTGTTTAATAAGACTTACTTGTGTCCGGAATCTGCGAACAAATGCTGATGCACTCTCTTCAGGCAGGAGTGTCATATTCGCAAGTTGTTGATACGAAAACAAATAGTTTTCAGGATTGGATGGCTTGTTGGAGACCCTTTCAGGTATAGACAATGGCAAATGACATACTCATAGCTTCGCCTTATTGTCGTGTATCCATGAGCACCCCAGGACCATATCATAATTTGGGTACTCTTAAACTATATGAAACTTGGCATGTATTAGAGCATCTCTCACCCTAATTTCGAGATTGATGTACCCGTAAGTGTCTCTGGGCTCTCCTTCTGAGTTTTTGATTATGGTTGGATAGTGAACGACTTCCTGCTTTGAAATCCTTGCAGCTCTCAGAGTCTTGAGGGTTACAATGTTGAAGTCAAAGGCCGCGTTAATCAACGTGCTGTCAAACTCAACATCCTTCAAGTGAGCAGTGGTTAGGAGTCCCCAATTGCATCTATCAGTCATGCTTTCCAGGAGAGGTTAGGGTTTGGGAACGGCTTCCCTGGCTGGAAATAGATGCTTTCCCGATACAATACGGTTGAGGGCTGCAAATATGTCTTGACGCTGCACCTTGGGGAAATACAGAATCTCACATAAATGCTCCATCATAAATTGTACGGTCTTGTGGGCGGAGTCCCCAAAAATCATGCAGCTCCCGACAAGAAGAGGGTCTCTGTGAACTCCTTCGGTGCCTAATTGAAATTCTCCTACATCTACCTTCTCCTTGAAAATGCATTTCAATTTGTTGCAGTCACTGGTTGGGTGATTGACGAACCTGTGGTAACGACAATATTTGGGATTTGCCATCTCTTCCTCGGTTGGTGGACGTCTGAGAGGAGGTAGCTTGATGGCGTCATCTTGAATCCACGCTTCCAGGAGTTAAATTACTTCTTCAATTGGAAATGGGAAGTTTGGAGCAGCATCTCCAGTTTGTACAGGGATCTTAGCCGCGGCCTTCCGGGGCGGAGTTGTCTGATGCGCTGGTGCCGCACGTTTGGGTTGTTGTTCCGCTACTGGATCTTTCCTCTTTTCTCCTTCACCCACTACGCTTACAGAGGGACCGTTATTATATTAATTGTTGATGAGGCGCCTGTTTCATCGAGTCTCGTGTCCATCTTTACTCTGGCTGGTGCGGTTCTTTCCAACGGTGTTGTTGGTCTTTGTTGTAGCCGACCGCTTAGCGGCTTCATGGAGTTCGAGAGAATGTCCTGAAGCGCAGGGTTCTCCAAAGAAAGCCCGATTGATGGGAACCATACCATTAATACATGACTCCACCAACTGTTGTTCAATCACATTTGGATCATGACAATCCAGTGCATAAATCCTGAATCTCTTGACATAATCATTTGGATGCTCATTGTTTCGTTGAAACATTCTTCCCAAGTATGAAAAGGTGATTTGCTCAGACCCGAAGAAATATTTCTTGTAGAAAGTGGTAACCATCTCACACCAGTTGGATATGTTGTTTGGTGCAATGTTGTTGTACCATGTGTACCCTTTTCCGGTAAGTGACTTCGAAAATTCTTTCAGGAGGAGGACATGATTGTATTCGTGCTCTCCTAAGGATTCCAGAAAATAAGAGATGTGTTCATGAGCATTACCAGTACCATCATAAATGGAAAATTGAGAAGAAGAGTATCCTATAGGGAGAGGAACTCTTTGCACATCAGGAGGATAAGGAGGTTGATGCTGGTGCAGGTCTACCGGGTTTCCTTTGCTTCCATTTTGGAGAAGTCGTTCCAGATCCTCATTCATGATGAAATTGGATGGCTGATTTCTTTCCAATGAACGTTCATCAGCAAAATGAGCCTCTTCATCTATAAAGGTGCGCCCTGCTGAGATGCTTGCTCCGGGAGTATTAAAATTACTCCTTATTAGATCCATTTGGGTTTGACATGGTTCTTGTGGTAGCCGCTCCGTTAGTATCTTGAGGAAAATAAGTACCTCTTTCTGAGTTGTAGCCATGTCTGTCTGAGCCTTAGCGAGAACTTCTTGTCTTTCCATCAAATCAACAATGGTAATAGGTGGTTGACTTCCTCTGGCTCCTCTGACCTCTCTTCCGATGGAGGAGTGGCAGTAGCTCTGGTAACAATTGGGGGTGTTACGCTCGAAGAAACATTGGGAATGGCGGCAGCGGCTCTGGCTCTGGTGATAGGAGGTGTCACGCCGGAGGGAATGTTTCCTACGCCGCTAGTGTTAGTGGTAGAGTATATAATGCCACGAGATGTGTTGATCGTGCTGGTAGGCGCTACATTGCTGTCACCAGCAGGAATGTTGACGCCAGGGGTGTTGTCAGCGCCAGTAACTTCGGGATTTGTTGCTGATCCAGACCTAAGATCCACCATCTTGAAATTGGGAAGATTGAAATGAAAATCGAGAAATTAACTTCGCAACCGAGAGATTAATCTCCCACTGTGGTTGCCAGTTATTTTGGGGTAAAAACTGATTCTGCTGGAAATGGTAAATTTGAGTGTGCCGCCGAGAAACGAATCTAAACCCTAAACAAATGCACCGCACAGGGGTACTTTAGATTCGAGAGATCAATCTGTACAATCCTGGCTTAAACCAAGAAATGGTCGTTTCATCCTTGCTTCGGTCACAAAGTGAAGGAGAAGGATTCATCTTAGGTAGGGAAGCGAAGAAGGTGTTGAGATCAGAATGGTTAACTCTGAAGGTGTGGTTGTTTTATGACTTGTATCAGAATGTGGAACTCGTTCATGGAATGCAAGCTATGAGTTCTTTGGTATTTTTCTGGATACTTGTGTTGATAATCAAAATTGTTATTGTTGGTCAAAATAGGTCGAAAACCTATTTATATCAGTCATAGTTGCACGCACCCTGATCTCATAGGAAGTGGAAGTAGTGGAGTGACGGAGAAGTGGGGCCGTTGAAAACCACGTCCCCACTATGAGGGGAAGACAGGTCAGTTTACACCCACTACTTCTCTGCTATCACTAATTGTCCGCCTTTCCTGACACTTTATCATAATGGGCATGTTGCACGCCGCATGCTGTAAACCGCCAGACCAATACCCTGATGAACATCCCCCAGTTTGTGACATGTTTGATGTTTCGAGTATTTTATAGAGAATATATGGCAAGTTGCTAAATGGGTCTTGCATAGTTATTCTGACCAATCACGCGCAAGCTAGGCGGCGGGTAGTCATGTGTGACGAGTCAAGTCATGAGACTTGGCGCAAAGAATAACATGTAACACTATTAGGTTTAATAACTAAGTTGTTTGTGAAACCGATACTCATAAAATATCGTATGTATTTGATGCATGTAAAGCATTCCTTTTAAGCAAGCAGCTCAAAATAATCGATGCATGTGAAGCATTGTTGTGTTGAGCCTGTCTTAGTTGGTCGCGGAATCTAGTGTCTTAAAAGGAGCATGACCGGTCATTTTCAGGAAGCTGCTGGGAGCTATTTATGCATGCCAAAGGTAGGCCGGTCGGTTCCTGCAGAAGAGTGATGGCTGGTACCCATTTTGACATCCTATTGGTTGGTCCAAGTTAAATCTAGACCGGTTAAATTGGCTAGCCAAATTGGATGGCTGAGATGATTTGCGGCAGTTATTGGTTACCTCTTATTTATTTAAGACTCCTATAATAAGCGCGGCCAACTATCTTTGGGCGATCGTTTAGGAGCAATATGGGCAGGCCGCGGCTGGGCCATTTGCAACTTATGGAAGGGGGTGGCCGTTGATCATGGCCACGTCTTGTTGGCTGCCTAAAATAGGAGTTAGGTCGGCCGATTCACCTGGCGAAGTTGGGCGGCCGAGATGATTTGCGGCAGTTAATGGCTGTCGTTGATTCAATTTATGTTTTAAAAGTTGTGTGGCCAACCCATTTTGGGCCAACGTCTTTTGGTGTTGGCGGCATGCTGTGGACCATTCGACCGGCCAGCGCTACAAGCGGGCCGCTAGTGAGCGTATCCGCGCTTTTTCCATCGATCGGAATTGAATCTAGGCCGACTATTTCGACTGGCGAAGCTGGACGGCCGAGATCGTTTTGCGGAAGCAATGTAATGCCGCTTAATAGAAATTAGGGTTTTGTAAGTCACGCGAACAACTAACTTTGGGAAATCGTTTAGTGGCTTTGTTGGCGAGTTAGAAGGGCTCCGATTGGCCGAAGTATTAGTGGGCCCACCGGTGTGACTAATGACGCTTGTCCGGTTGCGTCAGGGAGCGGCCAAGCTTGATAAATCAGCCGGCCAAAACGTGCGGTTGTGATCATTTTGAGACTGACATGGGCAACCTATGTCCAATTCCTTAAGGAATTAAGGGTGTCGACCAACCAACTTCCACTTTTAATTAAAAGTGCATGTGGCGCTTTTAAAGCAATCCGATTGGTCGATGGGAAAGGGGGCCAGCAAGCAACATGGAGCGTGGCCAGCCACAGGTGGCGCCCGTTGAAGCCAATCGGCCGGCCAAGTGGAGCGGCCACGCCTCCTTTTGCCGCTTCTCTTACTTGCCGCAATTGCTTTTTATTTCTTGTTTTCTGATTTTTGGTAGGATCTTGCTCCTACCTGATGGATCAATTTCCTAGTTTGCCTAGGTTTAGTTTCGACCAATAGGGTTCGAACTATCGCGCAGTGCGCAAAAAACCTAATTTTTACAAATTAATAAAATTAGGTTAAAGAACTGAATTTTGCGGGTTGCCACAAAATCAATCAATTTTTGGTGGATTTTGCATACTGATACAAAAAATCACTAATTTAATATCAAAGGGCAGCATAACTTTGCATGCCTCTAATTGAGTACTTCCACACGCATCTTAATCTTGACACTTCGGGAGATTCATGCTACTCGGCTGGGAGCGAGCATTAGTTGTCATGTCATGTTAGTATTAAGAGTTCAACTGGGGAACATGGCATAGAATAAATACTCAGAAATTTACAGAATATTTGGGATTTTTACTACACGCACCATTCTGGATAAAATTCATATAAATATACTAAATTGCTCAATACACATGTAAGTAAAGAGGCCTGGGTACTCATCACTTTTAAATGGTTATGTTTCTTTGCAGAATGAAAGCACATTAAAACATAGGGTTTCACAATTTTAGCCATGAACTAAAAACCACCATCAACAACCATTCCTGGTATGTAATCATGAACCACAAGGAGGTGCCTGTTAATACTCCATGGCCTTTCTTCAATCACTATATTAAGCAAATCCCAAGTTTTTAACTTATATATCATAAAGCTAGGACCAACTTTAATAATCTGCACCTCATCTGGGGCTACAAATGGTCATGTAAAAGATAACCATTTCTCAATTGTATCATAGTTCATTCTCCCCTCTATAATAATTGTCCCAATAGCACTAGCTTCCCAACTTGATTTCTCAAGATTATTGTTGTATCTCCCAATTCCAAAGTGGCCTGCTTAAATTTGTTAACAAGATCTCCAACGTGACTTGAGGTACCTTCTTCCATCTTGAAAAAATTAGAGTGTCGGATGATAAGATAATCAACAGTGATGTTTTGCTAAGGGTATTGATATAACTGAAAATTTATTTTCTGGCATGGAATACGGTAACAAATATTTTGGTAATATGTGTTAGTATGGAAAGTAGTACAGCTGGCTAACAACTCAATCAGAATAATTAGAAGGCTGACTTTCCGTAATAGACTAACAGTTTTGAATTTGAATTTATTCGAATTAGCTCAAAAGCGGGACAAACTGTTTCTTTGACTTTCTAAGTTAACTCGTTGGTGTATCTCAACTCTAACAATCTCGTTGAAACCATTGATACCATTGATACAAGCACAATCCAAACTCGTTAGCAAAAGGTTGTAGACATACTCAACAAACGCAACAATCATAACAAATACACAGGCAAACGCCATAAGAGAAATATCAAACTGCAAACACATTATGGAGACACAAAGAAAATTAGCAACCCATTAAAAAAATTGAAACTTAAAAAGATAGTACGATAAAATAAGATCAGAAAAAAAAAACGAACAAGTATGCTCTAAAGAATTAAGAATATAAAACTAGATACGAAACATGATTAGATCATCACAAATGTGTAAAAAGAGAGATTTTGATCAAACTAGGATATGAAATTATTTAGTGAGTTGGCATAATTTGATCGCCCGATTCAAGACCGAGGAAGAGAGAGAAAACCATGATGACCTCTTGTTTCTACTCAGTCTCTGCTTGTTGACTTCTTCATGTCTTAGAGCTTGTCCAATGGTATGTGTGTGGAGAATTGTTTTTTTAATCCACATAAGATACACAACAAAATTTATAAAAAAGTCATCCCAACCCATTGATTTAAGGATGATGTGGCTAAAAAAAATTAGACATCCTCTAAGTGAACCTCTAGTTTTAGACATTCACTTAGAGGATGTCTTAACACTTTTATTACTATAAATCAATGAAAAATAAAAATGGAAATATTTTAAACCAATTATATACCTACAAATTAGTAAAAGAAAGATACTAAACTTTATGAGTTGGAGATAAAATTATTTTTCCCTAATGTTTACGATTTTATACCTGGAAGATGTCTTAAAAATGATGCCACATATGAAAAACATACATTTACCATTGGAGAAGCTCTTAATTTTATCTTTTTGTGTGCTCCCCCTAATGCAGGTTTAATTAACTTGCATTTGGATCTGTTTTTTTTTTTAAATTGGTATAGAATTTGGTGTTGACGAGTTTGGAACTAATGTCACTGGTATCATCTTTACCACTGTACTACAGTGACCGGCTAGATCTATTTTTGTTAATATAATATTTCCTCCGTTTCTGGAAAAGAATTACTATTATTCTTTTAATTTGGTTTATTTTATACTAAGTGAAAAAGATATAATACCTCTTTTTTCCAGAAACAGAGATACCAAGAAAATAAAAGTAATATCTATTGTTTTTGAACATAAATAAATAATAATATCTCTTGCTTTAACACCGAGAAAATAAAATGACAACACTGACAATGGTAACGGATACCAATCCGCTAGAAAACCAAAGACAAACATATCTGGATTCCAGAATTGAGATTACCACCCTAGCAAATTGGTACCCTATTAACCACGTAAATTGAAGGACAATACATTAATGCAAGGCTGAGTTCTGATCATGAGGTAGAGCAGTTGTAGTGTCTAGGCATTAAAGCTGCAGTGGAATGGGCTAGTTCAATGGAGCTGGAAAGGGTAGTATTTGAATCTGACAATGAACTCTTAATAAGATCGATTAAAGAACACACTCCTAGTGTTCATTGGTTAAACCATTCTCTTATTTTAGACATTCAAGTTTTTTCCAGGACAATCCGTTTTGGGTTTGTCAGTCAGTTAATAGAGATAAGAATAGAGCATCAGACTGTATTGCGAAGAAGGCTAGATTACCAATCTTTACAGGGGAGGTAACGCAAATTACCCTCATGTTGGATACGTGATCGGCCATCGTTGGATCTGCGTGATGATGGATACGTGACAGAAGATCGTGGCATCTATTCTTTGGGTGTTGCAACGTGGCATCGTTACCTTGATGCCCCTCATGCTGATGTAGCGCACGAGTGCAAATCTGTTCACACTCCTCTAACGAGTGTATATTTCACATATTCTTCTGATTGGTTGATTATTTAACGGATGGCCTCATCACCCTCCATGTTTAGAATCACGACCCTCGTTACATAACTCCCTAAATTAAATCAAGAGTAGAGATTAAAATGTGAAATAAACACTCGTTAAGGAGTGTGCACGAATTCGCACTCTGTAACGCACATGTCTTCTCTTTGACACGTGTTCGATCACAGATTATGTGTATTTCGTAAACGAAGGCAGACCAAAATAGAAAAGAACGAGTGCCTTGGCTTGCGTCAACCAAAGTCAAATCCTCTCAGCCGCGTCACGCTTGAAAAACAATAATGGTCTTTAGTCCGTAAATGTCACCGACATTCTGCGTGTGATTAAGATACTCTCATCCGTCCAACGAAGAAAATGTTCGTGGAATTAGATTCTCTTAAAGAAAAAGAAAACAAAAGCAATCAAAGGAAAAAAATTATCTTTTCTCCTAAACAACTTCGGTTTTCATGGTATTGTTGTTGTAGTGGAGCCAAAAGATGATACAAGAAAAAGTGTTACTCATCTTCTATTCTTTCAAGTAATGTTTTTCCTTTCTTTGATGTAGTATTAGCAAAAGCTTTTGAGTTATTCGACAAGTCTTTTTTTTGATAGACGTCTTGGTCTTTCCTACTAGTCTCAATCGATGACACGTACGTGTTGTGCCTTTTTATTCAAACCTAAAATATCTTTTGCCCGGTTGTGGTTGGCAACTCTCTTTTGAGCTGTCTTCGAGAAACCAATGGTTCGGAGTGATTAAGAGTGGTAAACTAATTAATGTAGATGGCACTCATGCATCACCATATCTTGAATACTAATTGTACTCCCTCCGTCCCATATATATAGGCGGAGAGAGACAATTCTCTTAGATTAAGAAAATTGCATGGGATTCATAATTTTATATGTTTTTTCTTGTTTTACCCTTCATCTTATCTTCAACACAATTACCTATATAATAAATATGGATATATATGGAAAAATTCATCTTGGAAAGCAAAGTCCGCCTATTTAGTGGGACAAACAAAAACCAAAATTCTGCCTATATATGTGGGACGGAGGGAGTATTCAATTAAATGAATGCTCCGTTCTTATGGTACAATTTTCATTCTCTGGGAGTATTCTGGTTCATTAATATCGACTCTGACTTCACCGTGCATGCCGACATAAGACATCTTTCGCGGACAAGTATGAAAGACAAATAATGTGCTCGGTACCGGGCAGATTTTTTAAGTCGGCATTTGGAATTTTTCACAAATGATTCA
This sequence comes from Papaver armeniacum, assembly GCA_023531295.1. Taxonomy (NCBI): domain Eukaryota; kingdom Viridiplantae; phylum Streptophyta; class Magnoliopsida; order Ranunculales; family Papaveraceae; genus Papaver; species Papaver armeniacum. The sequence continues at coordinate 117,128 of JAJJWW010019506.1, forward strand.
CGGGCCTGATATGGGAAACATCACTAGAGCCCAATTTCACGTAGACATTGAGTTGTTTTTACTCCGGCAACACTAGTATTTTCCTTTTGTGTTGCTCGATAAGAGCTAGGGCGATGGAATGAGTGTTAAAAACACTAATTTAGCCGGACTAGATTAAAGAGCGAAATTATGAATACGGAATAATAAAATCAGGGATTAATAGGTTGATGTTCAGTCGTTTGGAGAGAATTTTCTAACCGGCTGAAGATGTGCACCCCAGATATATATTTAGTTAGGCTGATGTTCAGTTGTTTGGAGAGAATTTTCTAACCGGCTGAAGATGAATCTATGAATGGTTTTCGATGAAAATGGACATTTCCACTAGCCAGTGTGGTTTGATTAAATTTAGTTAAACTCATTCATTTTGTACGAGAACCCTCCCTCCCTCCCTCCCTCCATAGCTCTTGTTCCGAGAGTTGTTTAATTTATTTAGAAAAACTAGCCAACCGTTTTATTCGTACTTGTTATCATATGGGAGGATATGTGGAAATAGGTCTTTATTTATTTAATTGTGTTGCATCAAAAGAAAATCATGCTTTGTTAATACTCCCTCCGTCCCTAATTAGATGAGCTACTTGTAGTTTGCACAAATTTTAAGGTAAGGAGGAAAGTTGAGTATATTTAAGTATTTTTTACAATTATACCCTTATGGCAATAATTAGTAAAATTTAGAAACAATTTATCTCTTAAACTATACCACGGTTTTTTATAAACTTTATACCGTTGAAAAGCATTTTAAAACACTTACGCAACGAATATAAACATGACTATCAAATTATACATATTTTTTATAGAAAAAATAATCAATTAAAAGGGTAGTTTTAGAAATATCTCCTTGGTTAGTGAAATAGCTCATCTATTTGTGGACAAAACAAAAAACCAAGTAGCTCATCTAATTAGGGACGGAGGGAGTATCATATATCGGAGGACAGGTGGAAGTAGGCCCTTATTTGGTCGTATATTGCATGAAAATCATACTTTGCCAAATAAGGACGCGTAAACGATTGATATAAAGGTATCTAGTGGAATGTGATGTTTTTTTGGTTTATACTAATAATACACATTATATAACCTGGCGAGATTGGGGTATACCCAAACTAATTGGGGTATACCCAATTTCAAGGGGACATGGTGTGTCATTATTAAAAAGTGTGATTTTACTTTAATACCCTTGAACTAATTAAATTTTAAAAATAAACTCATTTTTTAATTTCATTAACCCTAAAATTAAAAAACTAACCAACTCTTAATCTTCTCTTCTTCTTCATCTTCCATCAACCAAAGCCATATAAAAATCTTCAACTTTGATTTTCCAAAAAAATTGTTGACTCTAACAGCAAAAAGAAGACTATAAATGATGTTTAAACTCAAACCCATCATTGTGTTGTGTGATTTGATTGTTATATTAGGTTAGAAATCGAAAATTATGATTTCGTGTTTTTGGCCTAAGGTCGTAACATGCATATCTTGCCGACTTTTCATAAACCATGGCCGATCAGAAATTTTCAACAAAGTAGCGTAGGTATTTTTGAATACCTTGTAGGCCAAACACAAATTAGGAAGGGTATTTTTGAATACCTTTCTTTACCAAAAACAAGGGAAGGGTATTTTTTGAATACCTTGCTTACCAATAAAATTTTTATGTCATCTCCGTATGTCAAAAAACAAAAGCTCGGCAAGGTCGACGATGAAGATCATGCTTAGGCCACTTTTGGCCTGGCGAGGTCGACGATGAAGACCTTGCCGACTTTTCATATTTTGGTAACCGAAAGTGTTGATTTATTCTTTGATTTTGAGTATGATTTCATATAACGAATTCACAATCCCCTTTTAGAAGTATTTCGGTTGTGTGCTTCATTTTCGTTGCAAGAGATATTCAAAAAAAAAAAAAAAAAAAAAATCATCAAAAATCATCCCACAAAAGTTCAATCAAAAACAAAATTTCATAACTTAAAATTCATAAGTTTTAGTCTATTCAATCAATTTAAACTTAATTAATTAATCTAATCAAAATTTTAGGGTTAATTAAACGAGGGCAATTTTGCCATTTTGAAAATATTTGGTTAAGGGGTGACCTCTTTTACTTCAAAATGACCCTATTTTGTCTCATTGGGTATACCCCAATTAGTTTGGGTATACCCCAATCTCGCCAGGTTATATAAATCATTCAAGGGATATTGATTTATAGTCTTCATTTTACTATCTTGGATCGGGCCGGAACCTCATTTAAGGTCTTATTTTGAATATTTAATTTTTTGTTCTTTTCATTTTTTTTTTTTTGCTGGAATTTTGGATCAAACTATGAAATTAGTTTTTCAAAATTTGAATACCAAGAGATATGTCTTTGCATCCATAACACGCAGTCATGAATATGCGTTATGGAGAGTCATTGTTGGCCATAGTGAGTCACCTTTTGGTGAAGAGACATTTTGTATAAACTCATCTCCTAGTTTTGTTCTGTATGAGTTTTTTAAGAAGTTAGAAAATTTTTACAAGATGTTTCATAGAGTTTGAGTCGTGTCTAAGAGCGCAGTAATCGTCAGTTCGCTGGCCAATGGCCAAGTAGTATTATTGTGCAAGACGTGATCGTTGTAATTTGGAGTCGTACCACACCATTTGTATCTAAAACTTCACATTCTCTCGATTGGTAATGTTGGTTGAAGACAACATTACCAATATCACCAAAACGATTTTCATAGATGATTCACGGACTTAATATACCAATATCACCAAAATGATTTTTCATGGACAATTTAGTGAAATGGCTCAAGCGAAGGAAATCATTCTCATTAATAGATGAGAGAATTACAAACTGTCTTATATAATAAACACCCATTAGAGGAGGTTACAAAAAGTAACAGAAGGTTAAGAAACTCTATTACAGATAACGGATATAAAAAAACTGTTATACTAGACAGTTATATTGGACAATAAGATTCAGAGTTGATAACCACATACATAGATAGTATAAAGGCACCATAATATAGTAGCGCACCTCTATAGTAAAGAAACTAATTGTTACTACCCTCCGTAAGCTGAAGGGGAGAAACAACCTGAAGCATGCTTGAGAAAATCAAACCTTGGAGCCGCTAGACCTTTAGTGAACAGATCAGCTGCTTGCTGCGAAGTAGAAATGTAAGTAACTTGAAGAGATTTAAATTGGACTAACTCTATAAAAAAGTGAAAATCAATAGCTATATATTTCGTCTTGTTATGAAACACTGGACTTGAAGCCAAAGCAATCACACTCTTGCTGTCACATGCAATGTTAGGAGGATTTGGAAGAAAAACATGATGATCCTTGAGCAATAGACATATCCGTAAAACTTCAACATTTGTAGAGGCAAGATATATGTACTCAGCTTCTGTATTGGATCTTGATACAATATGTTTCTTTTTAGAGGACCAAGAAATAGGATTGACCCCAAAAAATACACAGTAACCACTAGTGGATCTTATGTCATTAGGATTACCAGCCCATTCTGCATCTATGAACCCTTGTAGTGCAGTAAAACCTTTTGAAAAGAACAATCCATGATTAATAGCCCCCTTTACATATCTCCGAACCCTCTTGGATACACTCAAGTGAGCAGTTGTTGGAGTATGTAGATGTTGATTGACAGCAAAGCAGATTTTTGGTCTTGTCAAGGTGAGATATTGAAAGAACCTACTAAAGACATATACTCAGCAGGATTGGAGAAAGGTTCACTATCATAAGCAAATAACTTGAAATTGGCATCAACTCGTTACTTTTCAGCTCTTGACTAGTTGAATCCATTTTTTTTTTCCAATTATTCTTAGCTTTACCAAGCCTTCAGTAATTGTTATTTGCATATTGGTGCCGCTCTGTCTATTAATAGAGCAGAAGGATTCAATATCCGTTAGAAAAGGGAGGCTCTATTAATAAGAAAAAAATAGATAGTGGAACAAAGGAGTCATGTGATCTGGATGCCCACTGCTACGTGCAATCACCATTTTTCATATGTCAATATGCAGGGCTGGTCCTGACATTTTTGTGGCCTCAAGCAAAATTAAAAATTGTGGCTCTTGATAAACTCACCAACATGTATACCATACAACCATTAACTCTAAGTGGTGAGTCGATATGTTTCATAATGCTATCCATTAGATATTTATGTATATGAACTGTTCAGTTGGTTTTTTTTTATTCTATCCAATGATTCAAAGTAGTGAGCAATTTGGCTCTTGGTAAGCGCTCTTCCATTTGTTGTGGTAAAAAAAACAGTGATGCACAGGTACATCCCAAATAACACTACCAAGTCCTCAGCATTTATTTCAATCTCTCTATCCAACTTTGGTTTTAACTTCATTATACGCAAGATTTCATTCTCCACATCTAGTTTCCCCAACTTAGTTGGATCCTTCAGTTTCATTCGGGTTATCAGTGAACCATATCTCGTCTCAGCTCTAGTTTTGGTACATTCTCCTTCCACAGGTTCTGATGCCACCATATGTAATCCAAAAATTAAAAACAAATTTTCTGACATACTTTCTACCTCCACAAACTTTTTCTCCTCGGCAGTATTGAAAACGAAAACATTTCCCCCTGAATTATCATGGCGGAACTGGTTCACAACCTTCAAGATTGATTCTGGATTCTTGGACCACACATCTCTCTTGTTCTCCTTTTTCTTTTCTGACTTTTTCTCCTTTTTCTTTTCAGCTTTCTTGTGAACAAAGACGTCTAATATAGGCCAAAAAGGGCTCTCCTTTTGCTTCTCTAAATGAAAGTCAGTGAACCAGACTTTTTCAGGATCCTTTTTCCTTACTTCTCAATCCTCCTCAAGGTTCTTGTTCACAAACTCATTGATTGCATGAAAACCTGATCTATAAGGTTTGTTTGTATCTACGAAAATAGACAAATGGGAATAAGAAAAGAGAAGCACAACACATAATACTCATACAAAAATGATGGTGTACAAATCAGTACATTGCTACAGAAATATATATAACAAGAGCAACAATAATTCTCATACAACACACCATATATCACTATAACACCATGATGGTGTAAAAATCTGTACACTCCTACAAAAACATCTTTAAAACACACACAACATGCCATGAATCACTGCAGTAGAATTCTTGTGTACAAATATGTACACAAAACTGAAATAAAACAACTCCATACCACATATAACATGCCATGAATCACATATAACATGCCATTAACCATAAAACCACTCACAAACTCACATAAAAGGACATGTTGGTGTACTAGTATTTACACACCAGCAACAATTCCCATAAAAATTGCTAAAAAACAGACATAATAGGACATGAATCACTGCAACAGCATGGTGGTGTACTAGTATGAACACACCAGCAAAAATTCCCACAAAATTGCTCAAAAACAAACATAACTGGACATGAATCACTGCAACATCATGGCGATGTACTGGTATGAACACATATACAAGAAATCTCACAAAAATTGCTCAAAAACAGACAGAACATGAAATGAACTGCAACAACATGGCGGTGTACTAGTATGAACACATATACAAGAAATCTCACAAAAATTGCTCAAAAACAGACAGAACATGAAATGAACTGCAACAGCATGGCGGTGTACAGATCTGTACACATATACAAGAAATCTCAAGAAAATTGCTCAAAAACAGACAGAACATGAAATGAACTGCAACAGCATGGCGGTGTACATATCTGTACACATATACAAGAAATCTCACAAAAATTGCTCAAAAACAAATAGAACATAAAATGAACTGCAACATCATGGCGGTGTACTAGTATGTACACATATACAAGAAATCTCACAAAAAATGCTCAAAAACAGACAAAACATGAAATGAACTGCAACAACATGGCGGTGTACAGACCTGTACACATATACAAGAAATCTCATAAAAATTGCTCAAAAATAGACATAACTAGACTTGAATTGTTACCTTTTTTTTTTTTTTTTTCTTTTAACAGATGTTGAAGGCTTTGAAGGCTTTGAAGTCTTTGAACGGTTTGAAGGGTTTGAAGGCTTTGAAGGATTTGAAGGCTTTGATTTTTTCTTAGGTGGTGATGTTTTTGAAGTTTCTGGTACTGAAATTGATGTTGAATCTTGTAATGCTCTCTTCGATCTCGTCCTTGGAACTGAAATTGATGTTGATTTTCGAATTTCTTCTACTGCAACGATGGAGTTGGGAATGAAATTGATGTTGAATCTTTTAATGCTGACTTTGATCTCGTTCTTAGTGATGTTGATTTTTGAATTTCTTCTACCGCAACTGATGGATTTTCTACTTCAGTAGATTTTGAATCTTCCACTGTTGGTGGTGCGTTTGTCTTTGAAACAGGTTTTTTTCCTTTCACCATGATGTTACTGATACTACACTCATCTAGGTGTTTTGATTAGTAATATTTTAGGGTTTTGATTAAATGTTTTCAATAATTTGAAGAATTTTCTAGGGTTTGTCTTCAAAATTTCTTCTGAAGTTCTTTCGATTTTTTTCTTCTGATTTTAGTCTGAAAAAGAAAAATGTTGGATTTAATGTTTTGCCCGTTACGCCGCAGTTTTTAATCAGTTTTTATTTAAGCCAACGTGTCGCAACCACGTTCATTGTGTCAGTTACAAAACTGATTCCTTTTCATTGCACGTGTGCTTTAATAAAAGCGTGCGAAGGATAGCAGCGTCTTTACACATTTTCAAATTAACTTTGGACTAATCTTTTCCTAGTCGGATCGGGGTGGACTAATCCGTATTTTTGGGGGCGGTTTTGGACTGAACCGTTTTTTTCCCATTTTATAAACCAACTTGGTTTCTTTAGTAAACCGACTGGGCTTTTAAAAGCCATGGGTTTCTTTGATAAACCAACTGGGTTTCTTTAATAAACCAAATGGGCTCCCAAAGCAAGGCAAATGGATAGCTTGTGTGGCATGCACGTGTGGGGGTGAGCAATGGTCGATTTTTACCTCATCCGTATCCAATCCAATTTGTTACGGATTTCAAATTTGGCATCCGCATCCAATCCAACATCCAACGTATTTCCATCCAATGGATGCACGGATGAACGGCTTGGGTACCGATAATCCAATGGATTTGCTTTAGTTAATATTTATAATGAAGAAATAAAGCCAACATAAATGACTTTTTATAGAACCTACACATTTTACATGTGTATATAAATATAAAAGTGACATGGATAACACTCCAAGCAAACACCTTAAGAATTCCTAAACTATCTATATATTTTCTAAAAACTATATAAATGTCCTTAATCTAACGAGTATAGATGTCCAACGGAATTTCAAGGTTGCATCCGGACGCAATCCGTAATTGGTTGGATTTCAAAAATGTCATCCACATCCAATCCATCAAAAAACGGTTCAGACATCCATCTTCAAAATGTCACGATTAAATCCACGGTTTACGGGCCAAATACTCACCCCTATGCACGTGCACCATTTCAATGGGGGTACAAACAAAAACCATCCATGGAAGAAGTTAACGCGATTTACAAAATCCACTCTCGTCAAAACATCCAAAATTCCTTAAAAGAAGAATTTCTCAAGACAAGCAAAGCCGACAATGCTGACAAACTGATAATGGTGAAAACTAGATATTTTCTACGAATGACAACCTCGGGGATGTAGCTCAGATGGTAGAGCGCTCGCTTAGCATGCGAGAGGTATGGGGATCGATGCCCCACTTCTCCATTATTTTTTTTTTTTTTTTTTTTTTTTTTTGACACTGTTCTTACTTGCAACAAGATGCTGCAACTTAAGCACCATGGTGGATACTACCTAACGTGCCTGCAGTGGATATACATACATCTTATGATCGGGATTAAATAAATGCTGTCAGAATTCAGAAAATCCCCTAGGAGGATCTATGGTGTCATTGTTTAGGTGGGAGTCTTTATTTAATGCAAGTTCCTTGATCCTATTATCCCAAGGATAAAACCATGCACCTTCCCCTGTCTCTTCATTATTAAACACTCTCTCTGTCTCTCTCTCAAACTCAAACCCCAAATCTCATCACTTCAACTCCCTGTGTAAACAACCTCTATCATCACAATCTCCTTGTAAGACTTTTCCCATTTTCTTTGAGTTTTTGTTCGTTATCTTTAAGATGGGTGAATTAAGAAGAGGAGCAGCAGCAATTGGTATTGATTTGGGAACAACATATTCATGTGTAGGAGTGTGGCAACATGATCGTGTTGAGATCATTTCTAATGATCAAGGAAATCCCACTACTCCTTCCATGGTTGCTTTTAAGGGTTCTGGGGAGACTATCTTGGTTCAGTTGTTGAGAATGCCGTTATTACGGTACCTGCTTACTTCAACGATGCTCAGCGTCATGCTACCAGGGATGATGGCACCATTGCTGGGTTGACTGTGATGCGAATCATCAGTGAACCAACCGCAGCTGCGATTGCCTACGGTCTTGGTACAAAGGAGACTAAACTTGGTCCAAGGAATGTTCTCATCTTTGATCTTGGCGGTGGTACCTTGGATGTTTCGTTACTCACCATTAACGGGGGGATCTTTCAAGTCAAGGCTACAGCTGGAGATACCCACCTTGGAGGAAATGACTTCAATGACAGGATGGTGAATCACTGCGTGCAGGTGTTCAACAAGATGTATGGCTATGACATTAGTGGAGAACCAAGGGCTGTTAGGAGGTTGAGAACAACATGTGAGAGGGCAAAGATGAGTCTCTCAAGTACTAGTGAAACAACCATTGAGATTGATGCTTTACACCAAGGAATCGATTTTCAAATGCCCATTACTCGTTCCAAATTTGAACAGTTGAACATGGACTTGTTTAACAAATGTATGGAATCTGTTGAAAAGTGTTTGGGAGATGCTAAGACGGACAAGAGAAGCGTTCATGAAATCGTGCTCGTTGGTGGCTCTACCAGAATTCCAAAGCTTCAGTCTCTACTGAAGGATTTCTTTGGGAAGGAACCATGCAAGAGCATCAAACCTGATGAGGCTGTGGCATACGGTGCTGCAGTACAAGCTGCTGCTCTTTTAAGTGGTGAGGAGGGTAATGACAAGTTGCAGGACTTGGTTTTGTTGGATGTCATCCCTCTTTCTCTTGGTATTGAGGTAAGTCAAGCTTTTGGGAATGCAACCATTCCGGTGAATGAAGGTGTTATGCGTACAATTATCGCAAGGAACACAACCATTCCCGTTAAGAAGAAAAGGGAGGATGTCACTACTCAAGTTGACAATCAAACTTCTGTCGGATTCCCCGGTTTATGAGGTCGAGAGTAGTAGAATCCGTGAAAATAACTTGCTGGGTGAATTTGTGTTGACAGGAATCCCACCAGCACCTCGTGGTGTGCCTAAAATAACAGTATGTTTCGACATTGATGCAGATGGTATATTGACTGTGTTTGCGGAACACATTAAATCAGGAAGCAAGAGTCAGATTACAATTACCAATGAAAAGGGGAGGTTTTCCAAGGCCGAGCTCGATAGGTTGGCTCTGGAGGCTGAGAAATACAAGTTAGAAGATGAACACCATAAGAAGAAGGTGGAGTTAAGGAACTCTTTTGAGGCTTACATAAATGACATAAAAATAAATATAATCAATGGTAATCGATTATCGTCTTATAAAATGAAGATCAAGGTTGCAGTCAACAAGGCTGTCAAGTGGTTGGAAAGTAATACATTAGCCGACTTGGAAGATATCAACAGCCAAATGAAGGAACTAGAGAGTGTATGTGAACGTATGCTAAACAGAACCACAGGGCGTCCTCCCAGAAAATCCAGACGAATCGAGGAAATCAACTGAATCGGTATTTATCTTTTTTTTCTTTGGATCCAACCAAGTCTTTCGACCTGGCCATCTTAACTTATAAGTAGTTAGACTGATTTCGTATATTCAAGAATATTGGTTCAATATGGTTGTCAGGAATTTATGTTTCTGTATGAGTTACAATTTGATTCTGAGCCTTAGTTTTAAATTTCTTGATCAGTTTCTGTTGGTGGTTTCAATTTGCTTTGCTTACATGTTAGTCTTGTCAAATGAAAACTTCCAGGATTCCATATTATACTTCTTCTCTTTTAATAGATTTAGTATACAAAACAATTTACAAACTTGGCCATTCAAAGAGTGATGCCGCTTGCTGTTCCTTCTATGCACTACCATGATTCTAACTAGTTCTGCATATGCTTCAGTTTATCTAGCAGACTTTTCCTCTGACGCATCCAAGGCAATAAGCCACTCACCATTTCTAATTAGCTCAGTGGCCTTCATTTGCTATTGAGAAAAATTCATTTTGACCCAACAGACCTTCACCAGTCCAATGATCAAACCAAACAGAAATGTCTTCACCAGTTCCAATCACGAGGAGCAAATGGGGTATCACTATCTAAACGTATATGGTTTTTACAACAAGGAAACAGAAATGGGAGGATATGGTGTTATGGTGCGTGATCCATGTGGAAAGCCAGTAATTGCATCTGCTTGTGTGCAGCAGCCAGAAGTAGTTTCTTATTTCTATCATGTCTTGGATGGGGTGAAAGCTGGCTTTGCACTTGCATTGGCACATGCAGTATATGATCTTAAACTGATATGCGACTCCTTAGAAATTTATCGTTGCCTTAGGATGACTTTTCAGGGAGCTGATGGTGGTTTGCGCGAGACCCGGCGTATTCCTTATAAATGCGGTGTTTGCAAAAAACATATAAGTATTTTTAAGCTCAAAAGGGTCCTTTACAAAGATGCATATGAAGGTGTACGGTTCTACCATCAACAACAGCGATGGTCCTTTATAAAAATTTAAGAACTTATCCAACAGAGATGGTTGATTGCTGGTGACTTACACAGTGAATTGTGATTGTGTTGGTTGAATCTGGTGGTGCAATAGCTAGGATTGCAGTTATCAAGTTGTTGTTGTTGGTATGAGGAGATGAAGCTGCTTAAACCGAGTACAATGTAGCAGTGCTGGTGAAGAATTGAAGGCATAGTCTAATGAACATAGTCTAATGGAATTTTAGAGTGAAGGGTAATTGATTTAGTTGTTGTTGCCAATGGAATTTTAGAGTGAAAATTATGTGATCATCATTATCTCAGGCGTTGTAATTGATTTGATTCTTTACTGTTACTATTTACTTTAGTATCAAAGTTTGCAGGTAGAAACCCGGTACCGGAGGTATAGGTACAAGTCCAGGTACAGGTACCGGTCCTCAAAATGAGGTACCGGCCAACACCATGTACATGGACCGGTTCCATAAGAGAAACGGGCCTACCGGACCATGTGCAGCCCTAGCCACCAATAATGTTGATATTTAGGAAAAAAAATTATAGTCATACAAATCGTCCTAGAGGGGAACGATCCATAAGATAATAATACTACACGTTGACTGCTCGTGATTGAGATGTATTTCTTTTTCGTTTTCTCTGCTGATATAAAAGAATTACATAACCTCCACCTAGGCTAAGGGATCTGCTTCCTCTCGGAGCCATCAAACAAAAATTTAATTAGCGAATTACGTATGTCTGGTGTTTTTCTTCCGCTTTGCTTCCTCTCAATTCGCAACATATTACTCCACCTAGGCTAAGGGATCTGCGAACTCACTTTGGTATCTTGCAAGAATAGAGTTACACTTGTCCATTGTATGAGCATCAAGGAGACTCTGGTTCCATAGTTTGATCATAAACAACCTCCAACACCAGATTAGTGCTGGGGCACGAACAAAATCTGGGCCATGCAATTTCGAGAACGCTTCACATGCCCAAGGAACATGACCATCAGCCCACACCCTTTGTTTCCTCACAAATGAGTTCCAGAGATGCATAATCTGTTTTTCATCTTTGGTCACATCAACGAATTCATCAAGCATCCTTCGATCTTCAAAGTCTGCAATGCCGTCATCAGATTCATCCTCACTATCCCGATCAGACAACACTTGCTCCATTGACATTGGCTGAGCTCGCTGGGAGTGGAAAAACTGTCGCTTCTCCAAGAGTGCAGGGTTTCTTGTGTCAGAACGTTCAACTGATAATTTCCTTTTTTTCGCAAATTGTGGCATGGGAGGTGGTGCAAGAGTGTTTCCTGCAGCTGGTTGAAGGCTTTCGGGGCCTCCAGGAGACTGGGCAATAGCATTTGAAAAGACTGTCATGTTAGGGCTTGATGCAACCCTTTCCATGAACTCAGACACAAAAGGAGTCCCACAATGATTACTTTCAGCATCATGACTTACAATCTGCCAATTACTTGAGCGGGCATCTTTATCTAACACCCGAAGAGAGTCAGAGTCCATTGCATACGTAACAGGCATAAGCGCAGAACGGTTAACAGCCTCGTCCACAGGAGGCTTACAAAAGCCTAAACCATTCACTTCTGGGGAGTCTGACTTCCAGAAAAGCGGATGAACATTCTTTTCATTTGGTAATGTGTTCCTCGATCTTCTACGTCTTGGAAATTTTGAGCTGAAGAAAAATGTTTGCGACCTTGGGTCAACTCCATCGGCAACTATCTCAGATCTCCAGATATCAGTTTTCACTGAAACATTCACTGCCTGGTACTCTTCCGTAACCCAGAACTCAAAGTTGAACAGGTCATGGCACGCAGACAAATGATGTCCAAGTCCCTTGAAGCTTGCACACTGCAACAAGCAGAAGGGGCAAGAAAAGTCTTCAGTAACTTCGGTCTTTTGCAATGAGTTGTTATAGTAGTTATAGTTGAAAATGACATTTCCAGTTCTCAATCTGACAATGTGAGGCAATGATGAACTGGACACATAATTATAATTGTACGAGTTATAAGGAGATGTTTCTTTCCCCCCAAACTCTTGCGCAGAGATGTTTACGGGCAGATGCTTGGAAACAGAAGTATGAGGGTCCTGGAACGATATACAATAGCCACCATTCAAGCCACTCACCTCCAAAAAGGAAGAGTGTAAAGCAATCGTTGATGGCATTTCAAACCTATGCCCCAATTTCTCCCATGATAGATAGAGCGACTCCATTGGTATGTTACCCCACAGGCAATGGCCTCCCAAATTTGATGGAAACAATTTCATATCCAACTGATCTTCAGATAGATTTCTTTCGCCTAAAGAACTGACCAATAAGATGGTGAGTTTGCCGGCTTTGATTTCATCTGACAGCTTAGTAATTTCAGGGAGAATAAAATTTGCTTCAGCCTGGTCCTTCCTCTGGGATTCACTAAAAGCAGTTAGGACACATGCTCGGCTGAGGCGATAAACTGCAGAATGCCCTCCTAGTTGGTTATCAAAAACTGGTCTTGCCAAGATGGCATATATGGGCAATATGGTTTGCGGCTTCACTCCACTCACATTCTCTTCAGAAACAGAAAGGGTCATGCGTATCCTCCTTTTCCGCTTAGCATGTATTTTGTAATGCAGGCATCTTTGAAGAAAGGATGGATTCTGTAAGGTACGCCGCTGAAGAATATTATAGAGTTCAACAGGCTTGCAATAAATTGAGAGACTTTCTTCAGCTGCAGCTACCTCCTCTGGAGGTAAGTCGACTCTGGAATCTTGCCGACACATCTGATCTGAAGTCCCAACCTAGAGAGGAGGGGTGATTCTATATGAAAATCTCCGAAGAAGCTCCAGCATCAAAACTGCAGAGTGCTAGTCTGGTCTGTTTAGGAGACAAGCCTCACAGCTCTCTAGTCTCCTCAATATAATTTTGCTCTTTAGTTTCTGGTAATAGAAAACCCTAAACAGACCAACTAGGGTTTCTCTCTGCACTTTGTTATACGTTTTCTGCTGCTCTACTTTTTCTTTAGATAGAGGACAAAAAAGTGGGACCCACCGCCGGCTCGGGTTGACCAATCCTGGACGAAGGGTTCAGAGGACAAAAGTGGGGGACATATACACTTCCGAATCCTGAGAGGAAAATAATGGTGTGCAGAGAGCTGAGGCTATAAATATTTTGTGCTAGATTGGTAATCAATGTATTCTTATTAAGGTTTTCTTCTTTTGGTCTTCGGGCTTCGCATAGGGTTTCGCGCATTGGTTAGTTCTTTCTCAACATATCCAAGCGACATTGCAGCGAAAACAGGTTTGTCCTCTATCCATTCGCTACCTTCTTATCGTTTTTTTTTTTTTTTTTTTTTAATATGATTTCATGATCCTCTGACTGAACATGCTTCATACCACGTACGCTATCTTTTGCTTAAAACTAGCATCAGTAATACTACTTGATTCCAATTTTATATGCATAATAATTTTTTTCTACTATCTGTTTGGCAAACACACCACAGAATTGATTCATTGGCTAGCTAGGGTTTTGCAGTGCAAATCTAAATTGTTTCAGGTGCACACAGGTAACTAACTCAATGGAAGTAGACCAGAGTGTAGGGATGCTTGCTGAAGTTGTGACCCCAGCAGAAGATATCTATCCAGACCCAGTGCCAATGCAAGAAAGTGAACTTACATGGGTACTAGTGGAAGCTGAAGATGAAGCCGCAGTCTCTAGTGCATCACAACAAGATTAGTCTCCAGGTGAAGAAGGCAAGCACCTCGAACAAGTTGTCGAGGCTGAGCAGCAGTTGGTCTTAGCAAATCATGGTTTGAATACGGGAAAAGGGAGACTTTTCACCTTGGAAACTAAGATATCTCCTCTGCTCATGGAAACACACAGTTTCTTTAAGAGATGCGGCGGTCGTTTGCTGCCTTTTAGTCGCGGCACGGAATTGTCAGTTGTCAAGGCTCCAGTGCAAAAGGATGCAATTCTGGTCGAAGAGCCTATTTATGACAGCAACTCAGAGACAGAGCCTTCTGCAGAAATTGCAGCATTAATTCCTCTAACCACATCCATGCCACTAGCAGCTGATGAAACAAAGGAAAAATCACCTGGTGATGGTGCTGTTGGTGGTACTGGTCAGCATTCGGAAAACGAATCGAAAACTTCAAAAGATGGGTCTGCAGCTGCATCAGAAAGTATTACCGAATCTCCCAAGCCTACAAGACGTTCATTGTCACCAGCAGAAATCACCTCAACACCAAGTGCTAACCAGATATTTATAACGAAGGATCAAATTAAGGCTGCTCTGTTGCAGCAGGCTAACGTTAAGCTCAGATCAAGACAGAAAACAAGAGAGGATAAGTTGGCTTTCTCTGGTTTTGTGAGGGGAATCTGTAAGGTACAGATAGAGGAATATGGATCCCGCTATGTGGTGTTGAAAAGAGAAATAGATTTAGGACATATCAATTTTTCCTGGAAAATGCAGGTTCACTCGATTTCAGCTCCAGCACTTGGTACACTTCGAGCTTCGCTACATTGCTGGGTTCTTTGATTGATTCGTGTTCGGGTAAATCTGGCTCATGTTCTGAGACCAATTTGTGGACCTGGGATAGTAAGTAGTTTTCTGATTCATAGATCAAATTACTGATAACATTTGCAAATTTGTTTGGAGGTAGTTTTACTGTTTCCATTGAGACTTTTTTTTTTCCTACTTAAATTTATTTTGTTATTTTTTATTTATACTCTTTAATGTTTTCTATCAGCCCTTACAATAGATGAATTAAAAGTACTCATAGGCCTAATGATTTTGTCCGGGATAGTAATTTGATTTTCGCCCGGTCCATCTAGGAAAATCCTGCATTAGCTTTTCTAACTCTTGGCACACTTCAAATTAGCTGCTCGTTCCAAGGTGGCGAGAGCAGCTAAACATTCTCCTTATTCCTTGATGTAGGCTCTGACAGAGCTGAATCTTCTGCTAATAATGGTACCTGTTTCAGAGATGCTATCAAAGTAGGTAAAAGTGAGACATTGGTGAAAATCAACTGTGAAAAAAGTAGGACAAAATGATAGTGTAAATGATTTAGGAAATTGGGTTAGGCATAATCTTTTGAAACACAGTTTCACACCTAGGCTTCCAAACATACCAACAAATTGTGTCTCAGATTTCTACCCAACCTCCCAGGTTAGAGGGAAGCCAGGAGCTACACCAATCAAGGAGACGAAAAGCTACCAATTGAGTGACTCTTCAGCAAGATTTGTTAGTCTTATAGAGGTGTGATAAGAAACGATTTGTTTCTTATTCAACGGCCAGCAGCTCAAGCTCAAAAAGTCATGATTCAAAGAAATCAATAAACCAAAGGGTAGCAATTTGCTTAATAATTTTCTTCTTATGATTAATCAATTGATAAGGCCTATTTATAGGCTACATTACTTGGAAAATAAGAAAACAATACTACTCCTAAAATACTATTCCAAACAAATATAAACTCTAAATAAAATAATTAAATACTTAAAATATAATAAAACTCCTAAATAAACATATTATCTCTAATAATAAATAATTTGTGATTATCCAATGCCTTGTGCCTCCATTGGACTTGTGTGCACGTAACGCCCTTCACTTGCTAGCTAGGGTGGTTTCCATAATTTTGAGAGGCTTGACCCATATAATTTACCAAAATAGGTCAAATACGCTTGAGTGACGCATCGGGTCAACACCGTTGATATGTTCCATAAAACGTGGTCTTATCATTCCACCCTCCTTAAATGGGACTTTGCCTTCAAAGTCCACTATATACACTGATATTGGCTCCACATATGAACTTATCATTCCACCTTCCTTAAATAGGACCTCGCCCTCAAGGTCGAATCTCGACACAACTACAACTTGGTTTTCTTTGTTGACAACTTCCAAAGGAACATTAACGGTATCAGAAAAATTAATCAACTCACTGGATTTCGGAATTTCAATGGTGGAGTAATCAGATGTAGTTGCAACAAGTTGCGGATTCACGACTTTAGCTCCCTGATGCTCTTTAAACTCTTGGAAAGCAAACTTCCAATATTCGCGGCTTTTATCTAAATTTTGTTGCAAATTAGCCAACACAAGGGTTGGATCCTCACTTCCAAAACATTTCAATAAAGCAAAGCAAAAATTCTCCCAAGACCCCGAAATATAATCTTGCATCCACTTGTACCATTTGGACGGACTACCAATAAGGTGATTACTAGCTACCTTCACAAAATCTTTCAATGGAATTTTGCAGAACTCAAAAATTAGTTGTGCTTGAAATAACCAACCTCCAGGACTTTACCGTCGAATTGTTGACATAACAATCTTCTGCTGGTTTCTTTGTACATACTAGGGGTGAGCATTTGGCCCGTAATCCGCGGATTTAACCGGGATCAACCGTTCATTTGCGGATGGATGTCCGGACCGTTAGTTAATGGGTTGGATGCAGATGGAATTTTTGAAATCCAACGGATAACGGATCGGGCCCGGATATAACCTTGAAAATCCGTTGGACATCCATATCCGTCAAATTAGGGGCATTTATATAGTTCTAGAAAATACTATGGATCATTTAGGAATTTTTAACATGTTTTCTTGGGGTGTTGTACATGGCGTTTTCATATTTGTATACATATATAGGATATGTAGGTTTTATAATGAGTCATTTGTGATAGCATTATTTTCTTTACTATAAATTTTAACTAAAACAAATCCATTTGATTATCCGCATCCAATCCGTCCATCCGTGCATCCACTGGATGCAAATCCGTTGGATATGGATTGGATGCGGATGCCAAATTTGAGATCCGTAGTGCAATGGATTGGATGCGGATGAGGCAAAAACCGGTCCATACCGGCCTATGCTCACCCCTACATACTGACGTTACACGGTTACGACACGATACGGTTACGGGGACACGTCAAATCTCAAAAATACGGGTTGCGGGGACACGTTATATATATTACTCACATCATTAAAATGAAATATTACTACAATCTACATAACAAAATAATTACTCTTATTTTTAAAATATTTGATTACTAATTATATAAAATTAATAATAATGTAATAATGGTAAAGTTTTTCATTAATAATGCTTGGATTTGACTAAAACAAGAATAAATTAGCATCACATTTAGTTTATTTTGATTTTCCAAACCAAAATAAATCACTTATGACGTGTCCGAAAGTGTCCAATACCAATTTTTACGCGACGCGTGATGTGGCGTGTCCATCGAGTGTCGGGAAGTGTCGTAACCGTGTCGTGTCCGTTCATGTGTCCGACACGGTTACGGCATCTTTCTTGAAGTGTCCGTGCAACATAGGTACGGATGATGATGATGCAAGTAGGATAGGATGTTAACTTACTGAATAAAAAAACTGATAACAGCCGATCCAATTAACACTGTTGACCCTCACGTGTTTAATCTCCTCGATGTGGACGAGCAACTGAAACAACTTGATATTAAATGAAGCAATTGACGCGACGATGTCACTTTGCAATCCCAGATAACTGTGTAAAACTTTATTGAATTTAAGCACTGACATTTTTTTTTTCCCGAAAGATAGAGATGATTGTAATGGGTGTAGTGACGATGATGATTGATAATGGCTGCGGAAGTTGGGGTAGGAAAGAACTTGCTCTGATACCAATTGATAAGAAACGATTTGTTTCTTATTCAACGGCCAGCAACTCAAGCTCAAAAGGTCCTGATTCAAAGAAATCAATAAACCAAATGGTAGCAATTTGCTTAATAATTTTCTTCTTATGATTAATCAATTGATAAGGCCTATTTATAGGCTACATTACTTGGAAAATAAGAAAACAATACTACTCCTAAAATACTATTCCAAACAAATATAAACTCTAAATAAAATAATTAAATACTTAAAATATAATAAAACTCCTAAATAAATATATTATCTCTAATAATAAATAATTTGTGATTATCCAATGCCTTGTGCCTCCATTGGACTTGTGTGCACGTCACGCCCTTCACTTGCTAGCCAGGGTGGTTTCCATAATTTTGAGAGGCTTGACCCATATAATTTACCAAGTAGGCCAAATACGCTTGAGTGACACATCGGGTCAACACCGTTGATATGTTCCATAAAACGTGGTCTTATCAAGGTGAGACCCCCATGCACAAGCGAATAAGAAATTTGGTACTCAAAACGAGACTTAAAAGATTGTTTCACATTCCATTCATTCATTAACCGCAACTTAGCTTACTTTATCCAAAAGAAACAAATCTAATTGAGATTCAAAAAGAAAAGAAACATACCAAAGAAATGAAGTGCATCAGATTCTCAAGCCCTCTTGTCATCTTCAACCTGATGGCCTTCGCCACACTGAGCATCAACGTCATCATCCAGAGAACTACCCGAGTTCAGTGAAACTAAACTCTCAACATAGACTGCAGTTCTTGAAGAGTATACAATTAAATTCTTAAAGAAAAAAAGAGGTCTAGTTGTTTCATGTTTTGGGTCATATTGATGGACATGAAAACCAACATCAGTATCAAATCCAAAAAGAAACTCACCATTCTTTAAAGATTGTATGGGCACAACAGTTATAACCAACCCAAAATGTTTTATCATATCAACGGTGAAAAGCTTATTCCATGACTTTCTCCCTTCACAGTCCTTCAACTCCCACACCTCGAAACCAATGTTACGATTAAAACCACATATGCAAAGAGATCCTCCCAGCACACACTGATGTGTTCTGAACTCTTCACTTAACAAGTCTGGCCATAGCATCTCTTGAAATTTCTCTTTCTCAAAATTAAAAGAAAGAATAACTCTATTGTGGACATTATATCCCTCAAATGTGCGATATGCTTCCCAATAAATATCTCCATCAACGGGCTCCTGAGCTACATCAGACTGGCCATAAACAACATAAGGAATGCTCTCAAGTGTTATCCAAGTATCTGATCCTAATGTATAGAGGTGAGCGCAGATACCTGAGTTTCAGACCCGGAATAATTATCGCGATATTTAGTAAGACACGCCACTTTGAAACTTCCCAATCTTTTAATCATAACCAAACCCACATTGTATAGCTTTGTGGATGTTTTCAAAAGCTGTGCCAATAATTAGTGTATCTCGTGGTGTTTCCGGCAATTGCTTATATTCATTTGTGGATGGGTTCCAAAGGCAAAGGATATTCGTATTGGAAGGACTTGCACAAACCAAACCATTACAATATCCACAAAACCGAAAATTTCGATCACTGTTGTTCCTTACATGTGGGAAACCGGGTATTAACTGTAACCAAAGTACATGAAGGTAACGAGGGATCATAACGTATGGTGTGAATTTGATACCGCTAACCTTTCAAAAAATTTAAAACTTAATCTTTTCATATCAGTAGCGTGATATAGGTGCTCTTGAACAAACTTACGACCATTCAGTAACTTGTACAAAGACTTGTTTACACACCTGATTCGCCCAACTGACTTCACGGGCAACCTAACACAGATATCCAACATGACATCGTCTGGGAGGTTCATCCTCGCTGCAATTAAGAATGTGGTACAAGAAATCAGAGTAAGTTCAACATTAATTTCAAGTATAAGTCTTTATTTTTAACATGAAATCAAAACAAAATTATAAAACATTGTGAGAGAGTAACATCAGCAACAAGAAAACTCTAAGTATTGGATATGATTATAGGTTCAAGTTATGCTCGTGCATTCATAGAGAACCGAAACTATGCAAAACTTTTCCAATTTCGGCAGAGTCTATCTAAGCTACTTTGATGGTTGAACAAGCTGAATCAAACGAATTAACCATATAATGATCAATTAAAAAACCATGAATCAAGATATATGTAGAGTGTAAATCAAATGAGGTAATAAATAAGGTGAATAAAATTCATTTTTGTGCGTACCAAAAATAACTTTGGTATGTGGATTCCTTTACACTGCAGAGAAAATATGTTATTACTATGACTTCAAATTTAGTTCATTATTTTAGGTACTCATTAATGGTCCGGTCTATGTTTGCCTAAAATCTACCTACAGATCGAGAGTCTTTTGATCACAACAAGCAGATAAGTCCTAGAATACAAAGAGGATGAGCTAAAACTAGATTCCTGGCTTTGCTTACCCAATTTTGCAAAATTGATACAAAACAAATAACATATCAAACAAAATTGTCACAACTTCACTTGAAACAACAAAATAAATACAGCTGATAGAAACAATAAGCCCTAAATTCTTGCAAATAAAGATTTAGGGGAAAATCCTGACAATAAAGATGTAAACCAAAAGAGAGAAATTGAGATTTTACCAATTAAAGTTTAATGCTATTGGCCAAGCTGAGAAGAAAGAAATGAAGTTTTTTTCCTTTCATGGGTAGAATCTTAAAAGCACATTTCATCAATCTGAGAGGCATTGTGGTAATTTACATGGAAGATCAAGGTCAATAATATAAATGAAAATGAACTGTTACCAGTCAAATCAAATGTGATTCTAATTTAATCAATAATCCAAATCTCACATAAGAAACTGAGTCATCTCTTGGTCACATTTGACAACAAGAGCTTGAAAATGAAAGCTAGTCTGCTGCATGACCAAATTCCAACTATCATGTAGCATCTTGTCAAAATTTTGTTGTCATGCTTATTTTCTAAAGACAATATATGATCCTACCAGTAACCTGATCTAGAGTACACCCACTAGTTCTCTAATGCGGCCTTTTGAATTTTTGTGTATTTCCCCACTCAAGTATATGGTTTGTGTCTTGTGCAAAATGAGAGAGGACCATATGTATAGTTTGGCTAACGATTGTAAAACAGCTGGAACATAAATTTTAAAAAATTCTACAATAAAACTGTAATCAGAATAAAAGCAACTGATCACTCCAATTAGATTACAGCAAGACAATGAGTCGAGGAGTTCTAGACTGTGAATCAAACTAACTTCTGTTTTGAGAGGAAAACTCATAATGATATTTGAGAGACTGAGGGATTCTCCTGTCTTTACTTTGTAACAAAGTTTTCCCACGGATTTCCTACACGAAACAACCTTTCATGATAAGAAGGGAAGCAAGGAAATCCGAGGCTAGTCCTATTGTGAGAAGAGGTCACCAAGTAACAATTCGGAAAACCTCTCTTTCATCCTACCAATCTCTACACAACAACAGAAAGAAGAAAAATCAGATAATATGAAGGAAATTTTTTTTGTTGATATTGGGAGCACGGAAGAAATAAAGAGTTGAAATGTGACATATGGGGAAATCACACTCCATGCGTTTATGTGCATATTCTGAATGTGCAGGTGAACCGCGTAAAACATTAGTCTAACACAGATGGATACACACCATATCAGTCGATGGCTGCTGAAACTTCATCAACTGAAAACCCCTTATCCACCAAGTGAAAACATTTTCTGACTTCTCCTGAGAGAGAACGTAAATGTCAAGCACCATATTGTAGCCACAGTCAACGTCTAACAAACCGAAGTACATTCACAACATAGCAAAAATCAGATTCATAAACGAAAACCCCTACACTTACATCCAAAATAAATCACATCTAGAAGAAAATCGTAACAATTCCACTACTTCAATTGGAAACAACAAACTTCATATAATAGGAACAGATTGGCCCTAACATCTTCCCAAATTAATCCTGACCAAAGGATTTAGGCAAAAATTCATAAATCGTAAAATAACATATACAAAGCTAAAGACAAAATTTATATATAAACCTTTTTTTCTTTTGTAAAACGTAGAACACGCTTTAAAATGTTCGAATAGCTAAAAACTTGGTAATCCAAAGAATTGAAAAAACAAAGTATTATAACCGAAAGAACATTAAGTGATTGTGCGGGGGAAGAAAAAGAACTTACCTAATTAAGAAAACGAAATGCATAAGATTTTGCCATACTCTTGCATTTTCCTTGTTTTTGTCTCAGTATCATATCACACCAATGCTTTTCATGAAATGTTGTACAGTGCTTTGGCTATCACATATCTTTGGCTGCCTTCCAAAAATACTCCTTGGCATCTTAGTAGAGAACCCTGGTCTAGAGGCTTATATGTCCCTAATGTTGTGTATCGTTTGAGCTAAGACACTCAGCTAGGAGCGTTTTCGCCCCCAATTAGTACCTGCACAGTTTTAATAGGATTACTTATTACTTTAAGTTAGAATGAAGAGAACAAAATCACAGAAATATATTTGGAATGCAATCAATAGATCAATGTTTCTGCCAAATGGTTTTAAAACCAAATTGAAATGCAAAAACGCAATGTTGATATGCATACACGATGCAATCCGGTAAATGATCCATTAACAAACAAACTCAAATTGATAAGCTGGATCAGTTATTAATCTCCCAGCTACATGAAAATCTAGAATTTGCAATCCTTCTTCTTGGATAATCTTATGCTTAACACTGAGACATTCAATTTGCAGTCCAACTCAATGGCCCCTCCCTCCATTTGAACAAGGAAACTTAGGCATGTATGCACCATTTCTAGAATTGCACCAGGAATGATGCCATTATTCTTTGAACAATCAAGAATTGATCATAGTTCATCTTAGTTATCTGGGATGGTAGTTTGAACATTGAAATTGCAACCTATACGGGTAATAACAATGAAGCTTGATACTGCAAAATCAAGGAAGCGGCAAGACAAAAAACTAAAACAAGATACACACAGCACTGAACGAGAAAACACCACAACCAAGAAAAGATATCTCTCCTAATCTTTATTTCTATTCTTTCCATCGTTATCAAACAAGATCATCAGATTTGAACAAGTAGAGATCCCAAACATAAACCAGTAACACCATTAACCACCAACCAAACCATAGATAGAGGACTCAAGAACCTAGACCAAGAACAGTAATTTAAGATAACTAACATAGAACTTTTGACTGATATCAAAATGGTACAATTTAGGTAGTTGACTTTATACCTCAAGATAATCAACGAGTTGTTGCTGCTGTTTTTCACCGTTAACAGCAACAATTTGCGGCTGAACCTCGTGCAACAATTTGCGGCTGAACCTCAACAACAAGTTGATGAGTTGGATTTCCTTGCAAAAACTCTTCTGTATCTTTTCTGGCAAAGATATCAACCCAAGGCTAAAGATGAAAATCTCACCATTGATTAATAAACAAAACATAGATCTATTGTGACGGACCAGAAATAATTTGCTTCCAACAGGACGGGTTACAACCCGCTTGGCAAGCTCCGACTCTCTCGACAAAACTGGACTTTCAAATTTTTCGAACCCATTCAATTTTACCATGCAAATGTTCATCAATTTACTTCAAACTGCTTTATAAGCAAACACACATAGCTTTTATACTTCAAGGGTCATCAGATCCAACAAAGTATTTCCATCGTTTTTACTGTGAATACACAAGGTCTCTTTCCAGAGTAGTTGGATACCAGCCACCGTTACATCTAACAGTCTTCCGAGTAGCCACCCGTAGGTTGGGGCCCCAGTGGGCCTGGTGTACTTGTTCAAGCTAAACTGACAATCTTTCTCAGATGATATGAACTGTTCAAAGAGTTAGTAATCATCTTTAGATCGACCGTATGAACTGCCATCATATGCAGCAACCATCCTCTTATATAATAACCATTTCTTAGTTCTCAAGCCTAGACAGATGATATGAATTACCTCGACCAGTAATAATCATCCCTTGTTTTATCAGATGGTATGAATTATCTCAGAGAGACAACTATCATCTCTTCACTAGGTAGTATGAACATCCAGTACTGCAACTACCTCTTACCAACCATATGTATATTTTGCATAGGTTGCAATCATGTCCAAATGGATGGTATGAACTTCCAAGCAGCAACCAACCCTTTCTAGGCGATATGAACAACCTTGCAGATGTGCTGAACAGCATAGCGGCTGCCTGCGTACCCTTTCCGTTGCTCGAAAGGATCAAGCACGACCGTATTTCTTCATTCTTTGTTTAGATAGTATGAACTACTTTCAACAGTAGAAACTATTCCTTTCAATGGATAGTCTGAATTGCATAGCAACAACTATCCCTACTTGTCAAAGCACCATCCATATCATTCTTAACAAGATTGGACGAAAACTAAACATACAAGTAATTTAAAACTAAACATTTCAGTAAGCATCGATGGCATAAAAACTCATATACGACAGTCCTTCAAATGCCATCAGCATAACATCATCTAGCTAGTCGAAATATAGAAACTAAAAACCATATAATATATTGTAAACTATAAAGATTGTTAATCACAGTTTCAAAGGGAGTCCATAACAGCTGCAATGACTACAAAAGAACTGGCTTTATGACAACAAGTTCTGTGAACCATCTAAAAGTACCCAAACCAACTATCCCTGTAATTTCCTGATCCGTCTTTACATTTCATCAGAGTAGGTTTAGTAGGATACCCAAAACTGTATATGCTTAGGGAGTTTTCACCTAACATATTAATATAAAAAAAATGTATAAGAGGCACTGGTTAAGCCAGTGAGAAAATCTGGCGACAAGATTTTATAATAAAACAGAAAGTATGACTGGTAACCAAATCAGGGTATCATTTATTAAATTGGTAGGTTCCAGTTTTAAGCTCACTACAGATTTTTTAATAGACCAGTATATTCTCAACTGTGAATTGTGTCACTAATGGCGATACCGATAGGCACTAATAACATTTCTCAGAGCAACTCAATTAGCACAGCAAGACAAGACCCAATATTATGTTTCAATTAGATCCTGCTAACGATTCCCCCAACAAAAATCAGTAGAACTAGTCAGTGTTTAAAATAGCGAAAGCGTAAAGCGATGCGCTCACTAAAAAGCGTTAGTAAAGCGCTGCCCCGCAAAATATGTTGTAATATAAAGAAATAAATACTTATAGATGTAAATGAAACTTCCTAGCAGAAAATCATAAAATCCGTATGAAACTAAGTTGTGAATGGAAATTAAGAAGTTCTGAAACCTAACAAAGGGAAATAAAGAAGTTCTGAAACATAAGGGGAACAGTTAAATTAGTAACTAGCCAAGAATATCAGCATTATCCAAATCTTCCTCAAAGTAACCATCATCATCACCATGCCGAAGAAGAAGGGGTAGATACTAGAAGAAGAAAGGGCGATAAAATATAAGGAGAAGAAGCAACGTTTTCTTCTTATAGAATATAAAAGTTTAAGAGATCTGTTTAGGTGTTTTTATCATATATATACTATAAGACACAGGGCCTATTATTTTACTGGGTTATGCTTAAAAGCAGATTTTTTTCTTCCTAATATTAACCTAATTTCATAGCGCACGTTATTAAGCGTTTCGGAACTGAGGCGTTGGAACGCTTTTTTAAACACTGATAAACACCCAAAGAAAACATCAAAAGAGAAAGGGTTTCACATTCTACCTTAATTCCTTTGATCCTCTTGATTATCCATGTTCTTCTTCTCTATAAGAAACCTATCCCCATCTCCTTCTTCTTCTCATATCCTTTTCTTTTCTAACCTCTAACTCCCTCTCCTAATTTTAATTATAATTACAAAACCTAGATTAATACAATATTAAAACTAGCACTAATATATAAATTTACTATTTTGATTATCTTTTCATTTTCTCTTAATTTTATCTATTTACTAAAATAAATTAAGTGACTCTATTTCCACCCATGGATTTCCTAGTTCAAGCAACCCACCTAAGCAAACGCCAAGGAACAACAACCTAAATAACAAGCTAAGGGGTATAACCAGACCCAAAACAGTAAATAAAAAAATACCAAGTATTACATTCTACCACCCTTAAAACAAATTTCGTCCCGAAATTTAGAATATATCTATAGTCTCAAAATTAAAAAAAAAAAAAAAACAAATCAATCTAGCTCACAATTCATAAACGCATGAATTACATAAAAACTAGAATACAACTAATATAATAATCAAGCAATACACCAATCAAGTCAAACAAGCATGCTTAGTATCACATCAATATATCAAATAATTTATTTTACGGTCCCATTAAAGAACTAAAGCCTAGAGCTCTGATACCAACTTGTAACACCCCGAGTTCCGGAACAGGGTCAAACCCGTACGGATATCCGAACTCGAAGTGTTGCGGGTCGGAAAGAGACTTATGCATACATTTTTTTTCTGCTAATTTACTTTTACACAAAACATAGTTGAAACTTTACATAACATTAATTGAAGCATATAAATCCACTAATTATCTTTAACAACATCTTCAACCAAACATATTATTTCAAACTATATTTCAAGCAATATAATAAAACAATTCAATCACTAAGCTACTCATTCCTAGCTTTCGCTGCGCCACTCTGATAAATCTGCAAGGCTGTCAATTTGGGTGAGATGACAGCTCAATAGAATGTACCCCTATTCTCTAAAGATGCAGAAACAAAATCATTTTGTCAAGGAAAACATTCAATAAGAAATATAACACAAATTTAACGAATATATTCAACCAACACCCTTACCTCACAAATATTATTATCACTAAATCATCTAATTCATTTGTTCAACCGCGAATTCAAAATACCTCTATTGTTTCTAAAAAATCATTATATTAAGATTTCAAATAATACTTCACAATAATACATCGACAAATCATCCAATCTATTTGTTCAATCATAAGTTCACAATACCAATATTATTGCCAATAAATCATCCATCTATGATTCAACACACCAATTAACATCATCAATAATGTTTCCAACAACCCATCCTTTTAAGTTTCAAAACATGAGTTACAATCAACATTGTCACCAACAAACCATGAGTTTACAATACCAAAATAATTGTCAACAAGAGTCATTCGTCAATGATTCAACACATCTATTCACGTATTAATATCGTCACGGAGAAACCATGAGTTCATAATACCAATAATACTTTTAATAATTCATCCAATTAGATTTCACAATTGAGTTCATAACACCAATAATAATTTCAACAAATCTACCAATTTAGGTTTTAACAATTAAGTTCATGGTACGAATGTCCTTGGTTCGTACACCCACCTATCGTTTATCGGCACGGACAGCCTCCATCGATGGTCAGGAACAAAAGTTCCTATGGGGCTCATACCCATCTGCTCTCGGGGATCATTATCCATTTCATTCACGGTACGAAAACCTTGGTTCGTACATCCACCTATCGTTTACCGGCACGGACAGCCGCCATCGATGGTCAAGAAACACAAGTTCTCATGTGGATCATTACCCATTTAACTTTCGGGGATCATTACCCGCCGTTAGCATGAAACTATATACCATCCAACGTAAAAACACGAACTCATTTTCTTTTAAAAATCGTTTTCATAAAAAACACAAGCAATCATGGCTTAACAACATAAATTTCATCCAAGCATTTATGCAAACAAGTTAACTGTAGCCATATAATATTATATGTTCCATGGTGATAACTTTATCCGATCATCTTCAAACTTCACAAGGACATACATGAATCAACAATTTACAACATATCAAAAATTCACAGTAAACCAACAGTTCAAACAAAAGATGTTGAATTTATAATGACAACCTAAAAACTGGGCAGATTGCATGTTATTACCAAACAATTCACCATAAATTCATATTTATCTCAAATTAAACAACTTTTGTTAAGACCTCAAATCCTTTTAACATCATTAAGACGGCCTAAGAACATCAAAACTACACCAAAATGAAACTGTCCAGAATTTCAGAAACTATCATCTAAATCTAAATAAACATTCAACGATGAATTTGTGGTATCTTGTTCTCAAATTTTAACCATAGGTTCCTAATCATCTTATATAAAAATTTCAAAATCCTGATCATCATTAGGAGATACACATTTGTGTGATTAAATTAATAAAACCAAACAATACAAAATCATACAAAATAAATACCCAAAGAAAACACCAAAAGAGAAAGGGTTTCACATTCTACCTTAATTCCTTTCATCCTCTTGATTCTCCATGCTCTTCTTCTCTATAAGAAACCTATCCCCATCTCCTTCTTCTTCTCATATCCTTTTCTTTTCTAACCTCTAACTCTCTCTCTCCTAATTTTAATTATAATGACAAAACCTAGATTAATACAATATTAAAACTAGCACTAATATATAAATTTATTATTTTGTATATCTTTTCATTTTCTCTTAATTTTATCTATTTACTAAAATAAATTAAGTGACTTTATTTTCACCCATGGCTTTCCTAGTTCAAGCAACCCACGTAGGCAAACGCCAAGGAACAACAACCTAAATAACAAGCTACGGGGTATAACCCGACCCGAAAGAGTAAATAAAAAAATACCGGGTATTACAATCGAAATCTTTGACAGGTCGAGCATACACATGATACAACAACATTGCATATGGGAGGATCACTGGATGGGGAGAAATTGTAAATGCTTTCTACCGGAAATAGTTCTTCGTCTCAGAGCATATTACTCTCTCCGACTTAGGAAGAATGTCCCAGAAGAGCAATGACCATCTGAACGATTATGTGAAGAAGTTCAGAGTCCAAGCTTTGGATTGACGTGACCCGAATGTCACTGAACAACAACTGGGGGACTTGTGCATCAACAGAATGATCCCGGTCTACAGAACCTTGCTGGAAAATATCCGGTTCCAAACTTTATTAGAGCTTCATGAAGTAGCCAAACGATCAGCGACTACTGCACCTGCTTTACTGGAAAGAGCAAAGTCTGCAAGGTCGAGGAACCTCGAACCAGCCAACGCATAGTCAACAATCAGTACAATCTCCATCCTTCAACAAATATTGTTGCTGAAAGGAATAAAAGGAAATCCGAGACACATCATCGGAGCGTTTCTCCAATATCCCAGGCTCCTCTGAAGGTGCAAAGAAAAGATAACGAATCCTGAAATGTACAAACCTCGACCCGGCATCAATGAACGGGAAATAATCAGACAAACTCAAACTTCTCGCTTCTCATGAAGGAGTGATCGAGTTACTGGAAGTCTGGATTCAAGATAGTGCAATCAAATTGTCGTTCATCAGGAGAGGGAAAAATGGAGAATCCCAGATGTCTGTCCATCCCAGAAATATTCCTTGAACCTTCATCCACGGACAAGGAGATGCACGACTGGGGACTGCTTACCACAGTCCATCTCAGAGGAAACGAATTCGGAAGTATGTTGATCGATGCTGACACCGCCATCAATGCCATTCCACTGAAACCCCCAGAGCCGCAGGCATCACTCGACAAGAAGCTACTCGTGATCCCATCATCAGAACACTTGTAGGAATTTAGAACTTTGACGAGATTGAAACAAGAACCTGCAAAAGATGCATAGAAATTCGTCAAAAGGTCCTGCACTCAGGCAAGTCTCATTCCTCCCATGCCTATGTCATTTATCTCACATGCTATTCTAGCATGGGACTCAATTCTGCTAGTATCTCTGCTATTGCAAGACGCTATAAGTGGGTAATTTCACTTCAGCAGTACTTTGCCAAGTGGTTGAATCTGACATTTCTCCCAATAGAGCATCTCACTGAGACATTCATTACTGAGATGATGTTCAAGTATGGCAAAGAACAATTTGGGCATTTATCCATAGCCTTGCAGGAGTGTCCATGTGTGCCACAAAATCATAAAGCTCTGATGTATGTACATGTGTTGAATCCCACTACGCAGCGAAAGGAATGCTGAATCAACAGAAGATACTCGGGGCCAAGACGATCGAACCTAAGACGTTCGATGCTTAAAGAATATACGCTTCAACGCTCAAGCATCTAAGAAGCCTTCAAATTGTAGTCCCAATCAAAGAGTACAACTCCCATAATGGCGCATCTATCTTCAGCACAAATATCTCGACGATGACATACTGATTCAACACCAAAAAAATCAAAGTGTAACTAAATTACAATCGCTAATTCTTCATTATCCCGTGATAAGACTTCTGAAGAAGATGTAACATCATTCATCCATGGATGGCACAAACTCCTCAACATATACTGGGGACTTGATCTTATTAGAATTTGCAATCTGATGTGATTCCATGAAACTTCGTCAATGGAACCTCTCTACATCATAAGCCTTGCACGACCAAGGAACTTTTTCTCCTCACATCCAGAATGGAGACTGCCGCTGTTATCCGCCACAACAACATCGATTCTCTAACGAAGCCACTTCACAGTTGTTGATGGTGGTTTTTAAACAAGGGGTAAAATCGTAAAACCCCATGACCTAGTGTTACCCGCAACACATTAACTAAGAGCATTTAACTCAGGTGTAAATAATTAATAGGGGTATTTTTTCAAAATACCAGATTAGGTTTTCGACACGTAACCCTAATTCCAAAACTAAGCCGCACTTTCGCGCACCACGGCAACCATGCCAAACCAAGCCGCACACCGCGCACCACGACAACCATGCCAAACCAAGCCGCACACCGCGCACCATGGCAACAATGCCAAACCAAGCCGCACACGCGCACCACGGCAACCATGCCAAACCAAGCCGCACATCGCGCACCACTGGCAACCATGCCAAACCAAGCCGCACACCGCGCACCATGGCAACAATGCCAAACCAAGCCGCACACCGCGCACCACGGCAACCATGCCAAACCAAGCCGCACATCGCGCACCACGGCAACCATGCCAAATCAAGCCGCACAATGCGCACCATGGCAACAATGCCAAACCAAGCCGCACACCGTGCACCACGGCAACCATGCCAAACCAAGCCGCACATCGCGCACCACGGCAACCATGCCAAACCAAGCCGCACACTGCGCACCACGGCAACCATGCCAAACCAAGCCGCACACTGCGCACCATGGCAACAATGCCAAACCAAGCCGCACACTGCGCACCATGGCAGCAACGCCAAAACCAAACTACATATCACACTCATTGGCAACCATGCTAAACTAAGCCGCTATGCCATTGGCACATGCCAAAGATAGCGCCCTAGGCTTGCAAAACGTGCAACTAGGTCAACATGGCCGTACGTGCCATTGGCACACAAACGCGTACCACAAGCCATATTTCCAAGCCGCTATGCCATTGGCACATGCCAAATATAGCGCCCTAGGCTTGCAAGACGTGCAACTAGGTCAACACGGCCGTACGTGCCATTGGCACATGCCAACGCGTACCACAAGCCATATTTCCAAGACGATATGCCATTGGCGCATGCCAAATATAGCGCCCTAGGCTTACAAAACGTGCAACTAGGTCAACATGGCCTTACGTGCCATTGGCACATGCCAACGCATGCCACAAGCCATATTTCCAAGCCGCTATGCCATTGGCACATGCCAAATATAGCGCCCTAGGCTTGCAAAATGTGCAACTAGGTCAACATGGCCGTACGTGCCATTGGCACATGCCAACGCGTACCACAAGCCATATTTCCAAGCCGCTATGCCATTGGCACATGCCAAATATAGCGCCCTAGGCTTGCAAAACGTGCAACTAGGTCAACACGGCCGTACGTGCCATTGGCACATGCCAACGCGTACCACAAGCCATATTTCCAAGACACTATGCCATTGGCGCATGCCAAATATAGCGCCCTAGGCTTGCAAAACGTGCAACTAGGTCAACATGGCCGTACGTGCCATTGGCACATGCCAACGCGTGCCACAAGCCATATTTCCAAGCCGCTATGCCATTGGCACATGCCAAATATAGCGCCCTAGGCTTGCAAAACGTGCAACTAGGTCAACATGGCCGTACGTGCCATTGGCACATGCCAACGCGTGCCACAAGCCATATTTCCAAGCCGATATGCCATTGGCACATGCCAAATATAGCGCCCTAGGCTTGCAAAACGTGCAACTAGGTCAACATGGCCGTACGTTCCATTGGCACATGCCAACACGCACCACAAGCCATATTTCCAAGCCGCTATGCCATTGGCACATGCCAAATATAGCGCCCTAGGCTTGCAAACCATGCAACCTAAGCCAAGTCGGCCACGCATGCCATTGGCACATGCCAACATGCTCGCTGGTAGCTTTTCCTACCAAGGCCACGGCCCTTATGGCCACGCATGCCATTGGCACATGCCAACATGCTCGCTGGTAGCTTTTCCTACCAAGGCATTCCGCGCATGCCATTGACACATGCCAAACACACACGCTGGTAGCCTAACTTGCAAACCGTGCAACCTACCACCAAGGCATTCCGCACATGCCATTGGCACATGCCACACACGCCACTAGCAGCTCTGGCATTGCCACTTACACTCAACGTACAACCTACCACCAAGGCATTCCGCACATGCCATTGGCACATGCCACGCACGCCACGAGCAGCTCTGGCATTGCCACTTGCGCTCGAAGTACAACCCGCAACAAGGGCATTCCGCACATGCCAATGGCACATGCCACACGCGCCACTAGCAGCGCCACTTGCACTCAAGGTGCAACCAACGAGATATCAACACAACCTGGGGGATGCTTTCCATGGTTTTGGTTTGGCGGTCACAGCTTGCAACGTACACTACGCTCACATTAAGAAAGCGTGAAAAGGAATAAAGCGGTCAAATAAATGAGGAAATAATGGTGAAAACGTTTTCACCCATTAACACCATGCGGTTACCACCTCCTCCCATTATTTCACCCTTTACTCTCTTCCTTCATGAGGCCAGGGTACGTTTCAATCTCGACTTGTATAAATAGGTCTTACCTATTTCCACCGCACAACAAGTCTCTGGCCAGAGAAAAATACTACACTCTCGTAAAAGGCAACTTTGCAAGCTCTCCAAAAGCTTTCATCTCTTGCAAGCTTCCTAAGCTTTCACTTTCTCGATACAAGTCGAGACACTACTCTCCCGTAACTATTCTCGGGGTCTCAACACCTTTGTTTGCTTCCCTCCCCAAATCAACCCTTCTCCTTCACTTTGTGACCGAAGCAAGTTTGGAACGGCCATTTCTTGGTTTAGGCTGGACTTGTACAAATTGATCTCTCGAATCTATAAAGTGCTCACGTGCAGCATATTTGTTTAGGGTTTAAACCTGTTTCTCACTCACCCACCGAATTTACTGAAATCGGCAGAAACGATTTTCACCCATAAACAATTGGCGACCACGGCGGGAGGATTGATCTATCGGCTACAATGTCGACTGTCGATCTCGTTCTTCACCCGGATGTCAAGACGGTAGGGGATGACGACTCAATCCAACGCAACTACCAGACGACCCGGTTACCAGTTGTAAAAACTACACAAGAAAACTAGGGACTCGCTGAAGATGCTACCAGTGATTGGGGACTTGCTGG
The DNA here is from genome assembly GCA_023531295.1 of Papaver armeniacum. Taxonomy (NCBI): domain Eukaryota; kingdom Viridiplantae; phylum Streptophyta; class Magnoliopsida; order Ranunculales; family Papaveraceae; genus Papaver; species Papaver armeniacum. The sequence goes on from JAJJWW010019506.1 coordinate 151,119, forward strand.
CGATGCTACCAGCAAAACCGCCTTTTACATGAAGAGAGGCATGTTCGCAAAACCTATGAAGTGAGTAAATTCAGACTGCGCAAGATATACGATTTGTTTTTAGTAAAACCATTATACTACCGAGTATTGTGCCTATTGCTAGCACGCACTTTCATAAAGGCAATATTCCTTTCCCAAAACATAATCAGAGTCATATTATCAAAACCATTTATCCCAGAAATAATCCAATATCCTCAAAAGCTACCAGCTGTCTACCAAAACCGGTCAAACTTTGAACCAGACATCCAATATGTCTTTCAAAAAAAAAAAAAGAGAAAAAGAACCTAAATGAAAGTTTAACGGAGAAACATTCAAGGAAAATCATCCAACAGAGGTCTGTTTTTCTTGGAGAAAGTCAACTTTGCATCTTCAAGAGCCGCTCTCTTCATAGTCAACATCTTGGAAAGTTTTTCAAGTTCTACCTCCCTGTCGTGCAATCTCCTCAAATAAAAGGCTTTCGATCGTCGCATCTTTCAACTTTTGGATATCAAGAAGGCCTTCGACAAACCACGAAGTGTTGAACTCCTTTTCTACGCACACATCGCGATGGTGCTCCCGTTTGGCAATAACGTCTTCGTAAACGGTGTGACGGTCACCTCACGCATATCCTCGATGGAAGATAAAGCCTCTTCTACACGCTTAATCAGTGCAAATCGACTAGTGACTTTCTTGGTTGTGGCCATATGTCCGTATTTCTCCCGCATTCGTGTACAACGCCTCGTGCTTAGCCTAAGCACGCCTCGAAGCCTCCAACCGTAACATGACCCGGATAAGGAACCAAGTACGGAGGATCAAAATGGCGCCCGCACTGGACTCACGACTCGCAGAGGGTTTTCCTCCATGTCTACGGCAACAACCATCGAGAATCATCCGCCGTTTGAGCCACATCTCGTGTTCCGGCAATTGGCTAACGCCCATCTCCAAGTCACGGCGGTGGTCACCAAAGGCAAGTTTTCGTGTGCCTCTACCCCTTAATCATCCTCCGAATCGGATTCCTCCCGCGAACTCGAGTTAGACATTTTTCAAAGAGAAGAAACAAGAATAGAGAAAAGAAACGCGAAACTCACCGAACCACTTCCCGAAAAAGAACCGGTGATCGCTAGAGGAACCACTCTCACTTGTCGAACTTTCTTCTTTCTCCGACTCATCATCGCTATGAGAAGGCTCTGTCTTTGCTGGAATTCTTTGAAGAAATCATTGTCTCCCGGCAACGTGCAAGGGCAGCGAAAGCATTAACACTACCGAAGCACTGGAGGAAACAAGACGCATGTTTTCAGTAGAAATTCACGTGTTTTGAGAAAAACCAAAGAAGAGGCGATACATACCTGGTTATTGGAAGAACTGAAAGACACGAGAGCTGAGGAAGGGTCTTTTGAAACCGTCCGGAACCCGCCAGCACGATTCTTCGTTCTCCGTTCCTTGGCCTGGGGACTTTCCGAGTTGCTAGGTAACTTTCGCTTGAGGTCTCTCAACATCGGATACTTCTTCAAAACTGCTGGGGAAGGTTTACAACGAACGTTCTCCACCACGTTATTCACAAAAGCCTGGATCATAATAAACTCATCGCACCAGAACTCATTATAACCAAAGGTCGTCGAAGTTACTCTTCCCATTTGTAAGAAGGGAAGACGGATACCCGGTTCGAGGGCACTGGCATTGATGGCGGCACGCAATGAATCCTTAGGAAGCACCGGGCTGGTAAGCAAGAGGTACCCCTTGATCGAAACCCATGTGACGAGCAAAGACGGTCAATATTATAAGCAAACTATCCGGAAAGACCCCATGAAGAAAGATGGCATATAACCGGCAAGCGCCTTTGAACGAACAAGTTTTCACCAACGCTCAAATCGCCATCAGAAGACAAAGACGTGAGTGAAGCAGAAGAAAAGGTGTCAATTTGAGTCACTGACCTATGGACCGGCTCCCATGGGCGAAAATTGATTTCGTACGACTTATCAAAAAGACTAACCAAGCTTAAGCCAACCTTTGGACGCCTGTTCACCGATCGAAGAATTCGGGAACCCCCCCAACTCGCGGGAATCGAAGGCATCGATTTCGGAGCATACTTCTCAAAGTGCTCCCATAGCCAGACTTGCAGGAAAGCAACGTGCACATATGAATTCACTTTCATGAAACCATTCGAAACTCGCGTGTTCGCAACTAGGTGATCCAAATGCACATACAGGAACCGAGGAATAGCTTGCCAATGGGAAGAACTTCACCTTTTGCTAACTTCACAAAGAACCGCTAGCAACTCGGGTCTTATTTCCTTCTTGCCGTAACCGTCATCAAAAATGTCTCTAGACAACCGTGAGAGCCAAAAACGCCGCAACATGAAGATCACCGCTTTTCGTTCGGGTTCCAACTCGTCCGAAACCACCGAGACATCCACCAGCTATAAAAGCACCTTTCATCCTCTTTCCTGGACAGTAATCCTTCGACTTCGCAGCGGAGTCTTTTCGAGCGTAATCTCCCAACTTAGCGGCAAGGTCATCCCGCATCTTCACCTCACTTTCAGATAATTGGATTTTAAGGTTCCCGATTCTGGGAAGATTCAAGAAGAGAGCCACACTCTCCAAGGAGAAAGTTATCTCACCCCATCTACATATGATTGTATGGGTGTCCGAACACCATCCGGAGATGAAAGCAACCAAGCCCGGATATCCTTCCTAACTGGAGGTTTACTCAAGCTCGACAAAGATCAATAATCTACGCTCGAGTCGGGTTGGTGCTTATGCGCTCCTTACTCACCATGAACTCAACCCATCTACCAAAAGAACGCAATGGGCTTTGACACATCCTGAAATCAATGTTAGAAGAGGAGTATACCCCTTTTTGAAGACAGAACCGTATAGTATTCTCTGGGCAAATCGAACGTGTCTTCCTATCATCTTCACCATCGGTTAACAAAATTGGCACGAAGCCTGGGTGATTTTTCCGAGCAGAGACGAGTTTTTTGGCGAAGAACTCATCATCCGTGTTTGGTTTGGAATTATGGACATCCTTTGAGGAAGCGAAATTTTGTCCAGGTAACATCTTTTAATAGCAACCTAGTAACAAGATACCTGCACACAAAAAAAAAAACAAGATTATCTCCCTGACACATAACCGCGCCCAACAAAAGAAAACCCGAAATAATAAAAAATAGGAGGGCGTATTTTCTTCGGTTTCAAGACTATATATGCAGAATTTTCTTCGGGTTCAAGACTATATATGCAGAATTTTCTTCGGGTTCAAGACTATATACGCAGAATTTTCTTCGGGTTTAAGACTATATACGCGGTATTTTATATGGGTTCAAGTGTGCCTACAGTATCCTTCTTCGGGTTCAAAATTATATAGAGCATTTTTCTACGAGTTCAAAATCGCACGCGCAAAAGATTTCTTTCTGTGGCCAAAAATCATATATACAATATTTCCCGCGGGTTCGAAGTCGTATGGAGCATATATACAGTATTCTTCTTCGAGATTCATGTACAGTATTTTCTACGGGTTCAAGACCGCACACGCAGTATTTTCTTCAGGGTTCAAAATTATATACGCGGTATTTTATACGGGTTCAAGTGCGTCTACAACAACCTTCTTCGGGTTCAAAATAATATATGGAGCACTCTCCTACGGGTTCGAATAATATATGCAGTATTTCCCTTGGTTGCATACATACAATATTTTCTACAAGAGACACGCCAGGAAATTATATGCGCAAATAAAAACGCCTAGGGTTTACACCTACATAAAAAAAAAAAAAAAAAAAAAAAGAAATACTGGAAGACATACCTGGAAATTGGTTCTTCTTTATGACTCCGTCGCTGGTAGGAAAGGATGAAAAGATGAAAGTACAAGATGGGAGAAAGGGACTTTATATACATAGGCGTGAGGATTCTCGAAATAGGGAAGGATTTCCTTTCCAAAATCGTGCGTAAGAAACGGCCCCACCAATTGCGCCAACTTCTCAATGGCCGCCCAAGTCACGCCCGCAAGCACACATGCCTTCCACACCTTGCGCCGGTCCCACCAGCCTAGCACACTCTGGGTTTCCCAGGCCACGCAACTTCCCAACGTCGCCCAAGCCGCACCGGCCCCACCAATTGTGCCAAAGATCCCTATTTGTGCAAAACTCCCGAGAGGCAAGGATCCCAAATCCTATTTATAAAAGGTCGACAAGCCCCTCAATTCTCTTTACGGTTTGTCGTTGATAGTCCTGTCACCATCTTATGCTTACCTCGCAACAAAGCCCCTGCTCCGAGCTAAGAGGGGACTTAATGTTTATAGTGGTTTTTAAACAAGGGGTAAAATCGTAAAACCCCATGACCTAGTGTTACCTGCAACACATTAACTAAGAGCATTTAACTCAGATGTAAATAATTAATAGGGGTATTTTTTCAAAATACCAGATTAGGGTTTTCGACACAGAACCCTAATTCCAAAACTGAGCCGCACACTGCGCACCACGGCAACCATGCCAAACCAAGCCGCACACTGCGCACCACGGCAACCATGCCAAACCAAGCCGCACACTATGCACCATGGCAACAATGCCAAACCAAGCCGCACACTGCGCACCACGGCAACCATGCCAAACCAAGCCGCACACTGCGCACCACGGCAACCATGCCAAACCAAGCCGCACACTGCGCACCATGGCAACAATGCCAAACCAAGCCGCACACTGCGCACCACGGCAACCATGCCAAACCAAGCCGCACACTGCGCACCACGGCAACCATGCCAAATCAAGCCGCACACTGCGCACCATGGCAACAATGCCAAACCAAGCCGCACACTGCGCACCACGGCAACCATGCCAAACCAAGCCGCACACTCCGCACCACGACAACCATGCCAAACCAAGCCGCACATCGCGCACCACGGCAACCATGCCAAACCAAGCCGCACACTGCGCACCATGGCAACAATGCCAAACCAAGCCGCACACTGCGCACCATGGCAGCAACGCCAAAACCAAACTACATATCACACTCATTGGCAACCATGCCAAACTAAGCCGCTATGCCATTGGCACATGCCAAAGATAGCGCCCTAGGCTTGCAAAACGTGCAACTAGGTCAACATGGCCGTACGTGCCATTGGCACATGCCAACGCGTACCACAAGCCATATTTCCAAGCCGCTATGCCATTGGCACATGCCAAATATAGCGCCCTAGGCTTGCAAAACGTGCAACTAGGTCAACACGGCCTTACGTGCCATTGGCACGCCAACGCGTACCACAAGCCATATTTCCAAGACGCTATGCCATTGGCGCATGCCAAATATAGCGCCCTAGGCTTGCAAAACGTGCAACTAGGTCAACATGGCCGTACGTGCCATTGGCACATGCCAACGCGTGCCACAAGCCATATTTCCAAGCCGCTATGCCATTGGCACATGCCAAATATAGCGCCCTAGGCTTGCAAAACGTGCAACTAGGTCAACAGGGCCGTACGTGCCATTGGCACATGCCAACGCGTACCACAAGCCATATTTCCAAGCCGCTATGCCATTGGCACATGCCAAATATAGCGCCCTAGGCTTGCAAAACGTGCAACTAGGTCAACACGGCCGTACGTGCCATTGGCACATGCCAACGCGTACCACAAGCCATATTTCCAAGACGCTATGCCATTGGCGCATGCCAAATATAGCGCCCTAGGCTTGCAAAACGTGCAACTAGGTCAACATGGCCGTACGTGCCATTGGCACATGCCAACGCGTGCCACAAGCCATATTTCCAAGCCGCTATGCCATTGGCACATGCCAAATATAGCGCCCTAGGCTTGCAAAACGTGCAACTAGGTCAACATGGCCGTACGTGCCATTGGCACATGCCAACGCGTGCCACAAGCCATATTTCCAAGCCGCTATGCCATTGGCACATGCCAAATATAGCGCCCTAGGCTTGCAAAACGTGCAACTAGGTCAACATGGCCGTACGTGCCATTGGCACATGCCAACACGCACCACAAGCCATATTTCCAAGCCGCTATGCCATTGGCACATGCCAAATATAGCGCCCTAGGCTTGCAAACCATGCAACCTAAGCCAAGTCGGCCACGCATGCCATTGGCACATGCCAACATGCTCGCTGGTAGCTTTTCCTACCAAGGCGACGGCCCTAATGGCCACGCATGCCATTGGCACATGCCAACATGCTCGTTGGAAGCTTTTCCTACCAAGGCATTCCGCGCATGCCATTGACACATGCCAAACACACACGCTGGTAGCCTAACTTGCAAACCGTGCAACCTACCACCAAGGCATTCCGCACATGCCATTGGCACATGCCACACACGCCACTAGCAGCCTCGGCATTGCCACTTACACTCAACGTACAACCTACCACCAAGGCATTCCGCACATGCCATTGGCACATGCCACGCACGCCACTAGCAGCCTCGGCATTGCCACTTGCGCTCGAAGTACAACCCGCAACAAGGGCATTCCGCACATGCCAATGGCACATGCCACACGCGCCACTAGCAGCGCCACTTGCACTCAAGGTGCAACCAACGAGATATCAACACAAACCGGGGATGCTTTCCGTGGTTTTGGTTTGGCGGTCATGCAAAAGATACACTACGCTCACATTAAGAAAGCGTGAAAAGGAATAAAGCGGTCAAATAAATGAGGAAATAATGGTGAAAGCGTTTTCACCCATTAACACCATGCGGTTACCACCTCCTCCCATTATTTCACCCTTTACTCTCCTTCCTTCATGAGGCCAGTGGTACGTTTCAATCTCGACTTGTATAAATAGGTCTTACCTATTTCCACCGCACAACAAGTCTCGGTCAGAGAAAAATACTACACTCTCGTAAAAGGCAACTTTGCAAGCTCTCCAAAAGCTTTCATCTCTTGCAAGCTTCCTAAGCTTTCACTTTATGATACAATTCGAGACACTACTCTCCCGTAACTATTCTCGGGTCTCAACACCTTTCTTTGCTTCCCTCCCCAAATCAACCCTTCTCCTTCACTTTGTGACCTAAGCAAGTCCTGGAACGGCCATTTCTTGGTTTAGGCTGGACTTGTACAGATTGATCTCTCGAATCTATAAAGTGCTCACGTGCAGCACATTTGTTTAGGGTTTAAACCAGTTTCTCACTCACCCACCGAATTTATTGAAATCAGCAGAAACGATTTTCACCCATAAACAACAGTAAAGTCATATTCAGGAGAATTTGGGTTGAATTCCTAGAACATCTTCATCTTAGGAATGCTCAACTCACCAACTAGTTCGTGAATGTAAAAGGCTCACTGGATGAAGGAGCAAAGGCTATATCGATAATCATGGTTCTAGCCTTTTTCGGTCTCTGGAGCAACTCCAACCATAGTATCGGCATCAACAAGGATATCTGGAGGAACTCCGTTCATGGTCTCAGCATCAACAAGAATTTCTGGAGAAATTTCAATCGTGATCTAGCATCATCAACGGTCCCAAGATCAACATCCTCATGACAGGGTTTCATCAATTAACCATTCTCTGAAGTATTGCTCGATGAAGCGGATTTCTCCAAGCAATAATGACTCATATCAAGGTGTATAGACATGAAATATGTTCACATGAAAGTCTTTCTAAAGCTTGCACGACGGGAGGGCACAATCCCAAGTCCTCTACAAGATGTTCTCATCACCTCTACAAATGAGATACAACATACTTCAGCCAATGGGTTTACAAAAACGTACCAATGGGTGAGGAATAGGACAATTCTTCCTGAAAAAAATTTGTTCTCCTATTTATTTTCTACAACATACCAAAAGTGCGCATCAATCAGACATACGAGCTGAAAGATATGTCCTTTACCGTCAGGTCTACGAAATCTGAAAAAATCTGTACGGGATTACAAATTACAAATGTACACGCTTTGTTGGCTGACCTATACAACTCCAAATTAAGTGATTATTGTCTCATGTGATAACTCATTCTCTTATCTTCAGAAGTTGGGGTCAAGCATCAAAATCCGACATCGTATGAGGTTCCTACAACTTCCAGAGCATACAACATGCAAGCAGTAATTCTTGGAGGGGATTCATAACTTCCACACTCGATTGGTGTCTACCAGGTCTTTCCGCTAAGTCCTTCATCAAGGTACCTCCAACTTCGACCACCTAGGTCTTGCATCAATTTTTTTACCTGGGTCCTCTATCTAGGTATTGCCAGAAGAAGAGAAAACGAAAGTGGGAGATTTAACAAAATACTGGGGACTGACGGTCCACTTATCATGACGATCAATTTGACAATCCAAGACTCTTGGCGCCGGGCTCTCCAGTGCTAATCATTCATCATAAAAATAATTCTACCACCGGGACATGCAACCATGGTCATTACATCATCCTCTCTTGAGAGCAACCTCAGTTATGGTCCCGTGACCAGGGTTTCAGAAGTGATGTTTCCACCACTGACAAAAACAAGATGGCACTATAAGCACCATACTCATGTATCAATCAAGGGGTCCTGATCTCAAATGAATCAATGATATTAAAATCCTTCACCAACCGTTCAAGACACAAGTGAATGGTCTAAAGACACAACATGAGTGTTTTACAACAAGCTCGTCTAAGATGATTTTACACTGTCCCGCACAAAGAAGCGAGCTGGGATAAATTGGGCAATAATCTAGGGATGGGTCATATACCATTCTCTTCGTATGGACGTCCTCTACAACATATCCAAAATTCACATCAATTGGAGAAACGAGCAAAAATATGTGGCCAAAACATTGAACTACATGCCAGCTGAAAATTTTCTGGAAGTCTCCTGGAAGTTTACTGTTTCGCCTATTTCGACCACTAAACACGCTCAAAACTTAAAAATATTCTTTTTCAAAACTTGGAAATTTCCCGGGCATGAGAAAGCATGGGTAGATTGTGAAATTCTGACATCGCACGAAGATTCTACAGCATTTTTGCTAAAATACTGAAATCTTGATTTTCTGGTGACGTATTTCGGGAAAATTTCTCATATATTCATATGGATTCTCATTCATTCATTCACAACTTAGCAATTTCATACTTCTACGAAGAGATTACAGGAGGAACACTTACTTGAGGGGTTGGTAAGCCATCTGGGAACTGATAATCTATGGATATGTAGATATCGTCAACAATACCTTAATTAAAGATGGTCATTCGTGCACTTCACACGTTCTCAATGTCTGCAGTCGAAAGGGCGAACAAACGACAGCCCGCTGAGGAATTATAATTTCTACACATGAAATTAAATTGCTCAAACGATCACAATAATCTCTAATTCAACGGGAAATAAAATAATCAATCTTCAGAAGGATTGCGAGTAGGATTAATCATCAGAGTCGTCAGATTCATCATCGGATTCATGATTGTCATCCTCCATGGAATTCACTTCAAGCTCTACCTCAGAGTCATAACCCTTATTGGGGACTTCTTCCGATTGGTTTTCGAGATCGCCATACATTGCATCTAAATATTCATCATCTTTATACTCTGCTCGAAGATTCACCTTGGCCAACCGATCAGCTCTCATACCCGGTAGATATGTCTTAACTCTATGTTCCGAAGGCTTCCAGACAGATTCAACTTCCTCGGCATCGGAATAGGAAGCTACAGGACGCGGTCGAACCTCATCCTCAGCTATGAGCAAGATAACCCCTATAATATTCCACAGCCGCACTCCCCACAAAGATTTGGCAATTAAACACAAGTTCAGTTAAGAACCCTCCCCCATAATATGTCATTCCCGAAAGAACAACAAGAGCGACCTTAATTTCGAAAGAAAAGAAGGATTTCTTTGGACATTACAAATCACATACAAGTATGAATTTGAATCCAAAATACTCAATTAAATTAACCACAAGAGAACCCATGATTAATTTAATCAGAAATGCTCAACATAAGTAAACTTATGGAGACTCAAAAATACTCAATTAGATTAATCACAAGAGAACCCATAATTAATCTAATCGGAATACACAACCAAATTAACCACAAAAAGTAATCAATTTAATTGGTCATGCTCGACATAAGAGAACTTACGGATCAACAACTAAATAACCAAACAAGGATGATTAATTTATTTGAACATGCTCGACATAAAGTACCTCACGGAGCAACAACTAAGCCAAACAATAACTCAGTCGATAGAGCTCAAACATAATACACCTTATGGAACAACACAGTATATACACAAATTGTGGATCGGAGGTCGACCTAATACCGTGGAATAAGCAAGGACTCATTCTATTTTACATCACCATTTGCAGAATTACATACAATAGACATAATCCTTGTAAACAAAAGATTTTAACCTATCTTCCATAAAAAATTGACATAATAGGCTTAACTTTTGTATTTGTCAAAAGTCCATTCCTTCTTTTATCAACACATGCATATCGACATATAAATGACTTAACTTTTGACAAGGTATGGGACAATCACAGTTCGGACGCAAACACACATATCCCATAACAAATTGCAATATATAAAACCATAAAGATTAATACTGCAAAAACCATGTTCCAAACAATTTTTAGAATTTAAACCAATAAATCTAAAAACATGAAGATGAAAACGTTGGACATAGCTATGTGAAATCACAATAATGGCCATTCCAAACTCCAGTTATTCTTCTAAACAAAACAAGAAATAGAAGATTTACTAGACGTTAATACCTTTGAAGAATTCTTTATCGTCCCCGAACTCCTTGTCGTCAAAGATAGGAGTTAATATCAATAAACCTTTTTGACTGATGTTGAACCAGGGCCTTCTGAATCTCATGAGTCTTAAACACAAAAGCCTTTATTTGATGAATCTTCTTTTGCATCTCCTTCAACACTTCAAGAACATCAGAAAACTTCTGAGAATTTGAAGGAACAGCTCTGGGCTTCCTCAAATTCCTTCTTTTTCTATTCAATGTCGGAGCTAACGGAGATTTCTCTTTTTCCTTCATGATTGGTGAATTGACAATATTATTAACATCATTTCCATCAGAAGTACTTGGAGCATCCATAGGCGTATGGGTTTGTGAGAGAAAATCACAATCTCAACAAGTGGTCTTGAGATAAAAAGAAGTTTCGTGGTTAACCGTAATAAAGTTCGTGCACGCACAATTCTGAACCCTAGAGAGAGTAGAATTGTCGAGAATAACCCTCCTTTATTGATAGACATGAATTCCAAAAAACAAAACTAAGAAAAGAAGAGAACAACATTTTCCTAAAGCCTGAGAACTTCATAATATTGTCTCTTTTGATTAGCCACATGAGACAAGATTTCCAAACAACACAATCAACTTGTGTTACGGTGAACAACAATTTGTCCACCATTTTTCTCTTGAGAGGAATCCACAGACCTCTGTCTATCAAGACGACTTGACCATACTTTCTTCTCTAATTGTCTTGGTTTATCCTTGGAAAATAATATCTTAGACGAAGATAAAATCCTACATACCTCAGCGGTCTTCTGAGCAAGTTTAAGCTTATTAGCTAATTGATTTGATCTTCGTTGAAGTTTTTTGACGTGCCTCAATTGGTGTTTGTACTTGTAACACTTTGAAAGTTCATGACCCTTTAGAGAACAATACGAGCACTTCAATCTAGGATAAAAATCAGGCTTCTGAGATGTGCAAGCAGCTAGACACATGGTGGAACCTGAAACATTACATATAGAGTTTCCAAAGAATTGGTCAATTTTTTCTTCCAGATTAGTTGGATTTTCTTCTGAAAGAATATCAAGATTGATGTATGTATTGCTACAATTATCAAAATCAATATTTCACCAAGAAGTACAATACTTGATTTCTCGTCTTCATTGGAATCATAGCTGTCAGACATTTCATCAAGAGTCGCAGCAAGACCTTTGTTCCCAGTGTATTTTCTATGATTTGAGCACTCATTTGCAAAATGACCAAATCCTTTACACTTAAAGCACTGAGGCATAACCTCGTCATCAGTTTCATCAATATCCGTATTTTTAGGAGGAACACGATTATGACGTTTGATTCATGCTTTAGGATTATCTCCGGAGAACCGTTTACTTCTCTTCAACAGAAGATCCATAAACTGTCTTGTGATCATCGAGACCGATTTGTCAAGATCTTCATCTGATGAATCATTCTCAGAGTGATCGTCTTCAGAGATATACATTTTTTTACTTTTATAAAGTAATTTAGTGTCCTTTAGTGCTTTGAACGCAACATCCTTAGATTTGGATGAATGCTCATGATCAAAGATCTTAATCTTCCCAACCAGCGTATTTCTGGAAAGATTATCTAGGTTATTTCCCTCAATGATGGCATGCTTCTTAGAATCGTATTATGGCAGCGATCTGAGAATTTTCATCACAATGTCCTTTTCAAGTATAGTCTTACCCAATGCAAAAGATGCATTAAAAATTTCAGACACTTTGTGATTAAAATCATCAAATGTTTCTTCATCTGCCATACGAAGGTTTTCCTAATCGGAATTAAGGTTTTGAAGCCTATCTTCCTTTTTCACTGGTATTACCTTCGAATACGGTTTCTAATATATCCCACGCTTCTTTAGACTTAGTGCAATTTGACACATGGTGCTGAAGATTCGGGGTAATGACATGTATGATGGCATTCAAACCATCGGAATTTTGCTTTGCACCAAGTATCTCAGCAGGGCTGTATTCACCTATATTCTTGGGAACGTTTACATTTCCAACTGCCACAACGGGAGCATCATAGCCATTAACAACATATACCCATGATTGAAAATCACATGCTTGAAGAAAAGCTCTCATAGCAATTTTCCACCATAAGTAATTAAAGTCATCGAAAACTGGTGGTACGTTGATAGAGATAGCACCTCTGTCCATAGAGTCAGATCGCTACAAACACAGACTTATAAGGTCTTGAACGTGTTTGCCTACTCTGATACCAATTGAAAAAGCGGGGGTACAACAACCACACCCAATATTTTACTTAGCAATCTGTATGGACAAAATCCAATAAACTTTTAAGAGAATCTACAAGACTCAGTCTATAAAAAGTATATCAAAGAGTTATATCTCTCTTTCTTTATTCAATTCTTTCTCAAGCAAATAGAAATCTACGAGTCTAATTGAATACAAGAGAAATCATTTGAACGGTACCAAAGACCAATGTTCAAGGATCAATCAATTTCCAATCAACAACCAAAGGTCGGATTTCCAATTGATTGGTTCAAACGCACAACCTGTGATATTTCAATTATATAACAAATATAATGCGAAATAGAAATAACACAAACACAAGAATTTTGTTAACGAGGAAACCGCAAATGCAGAAAAACCTCGGGACCTAGTCCAGATTGAACACCACACTGTATTAAGCCGCTACAGACACTAGCCTACTACAAACTAACTTCGGTCTGGACTGTAGTTGAACCCCAATCAATCCCACACTGATTTAAGGTACAGTTGCGCTCCTTACATCTCTGATCCTAGCAGGATACTACACACTTGATTCCCTTAGCTGATCTCACCCACAACTAAGAGTTGTTACGACCCAAAGTCGAAGACTTTAGCAAATTTGTATCACACAAAAAAGTATATGGAATAGATAAATTTGTCTCCTACAGAAATACCTACGAGTTTTTTTCCGTCTTTTGATAAATCAAGGTGAACATGAACCAATTGATAACCTGGACTTATATTCCCGAAGAACAGCCTAGTATTATCAATCACCCCACAATAATCTTAATCGACGCGGCGAAAGGAGATATTGTGGAATTACAAACGATAAGACGAAGATGTTTGTGACTACTTTTCTATCTTTCCTATCGGAGATATTAATCTCAAGCCAATCGTTACAATTGTACTCAAACGATAGAATTAGCAAGATTAGATCACACAACTACAAGAAAGTAGTATCAGTCTGGCTTCACAATCCCAATGAAGTCTTTAAGTCGTTAACCTAGTTTTCAAGAAGAAACCTAAGGTTAAAGGAGAATTGACTCTAGCTAATACAACTAGTATCACATGGAATGTGTGGGGATTAGGTTTCCCAGTTGCTAGATTTATCCCTTATATAGTATTTCAAATCAGGTTTTGCAATCAATGTTAGCTTGGTAACAAGGCATTAAATATTCAGGGTTAGATGAAAACCTGATTAGATTCGAGCTAATATCTTTCAACCGTTGGATCGAAAACTTAGCTTGTTACACACAAATAAAATGCACGATTTTAGGTTTGTGTAACCGTACCCAAACATGTACATTTGTTGGTTCAAGAATAGTTAACCAAATGGTTCGCCATATGAGCACTTTCATATCAACCATATTCTTCTTCACCATAACTGGTTCAAATGACTCAAATGAACTAGTTAGAGAGTTGTTCAATTGCAAGGAAATATTATGTAACTACACAAGACACAATCGAAGCAAAAACGATTTGATTCACTCGAATCAGTTCATGAACTTTATAGCCACGGTTTGTATTTAGCATTCCTTAGTTAATATGAATGAGTTCACAAACAATCGTTTTTAGATACAACCAACTTAAGTTCGCAGACTTAGTTCGCGGACTTAAGTTCCCGGAAGGAGTTCTCAAACTCCAGCAGGATTTCTCGAGTTGAGAACTTCTGCCAGTTCGCTGGTCGGTTGTCAGCTAAGCAAAAATAATTTCACTTTCTCACTCTACTAAATATAAATGAAGTACGTGGTAAGAAAGAGTTCGTATCCACAGAGAGGCTTTTGTTGTTATAAAATTTCAGTTTCTAAGGTAACCAGGGGGGGATTTTTGTTGTTTTAGCAAAGTAATAAAATAAAATAAAGCAAAGCAAATAATTGGAATAATCAATAAAGAGAAGATATTGGTTACGGGATAGTATCATTCACAAACATTTATTTTCATCAATGACTAGAATTGAAATTTTAATCTCTCATTTACTAAAAGTCCTAGGATACCTTGATCTCAAGAATATCCCGCTAATTCCCTGATTTCATCACAACCACATTAAAATATGTATATGTGAATTCTTCCTAAAAAGAAACCTAACGTGTAAAAGCACAATCAAGTTTAACTCCCTAAAAGCAATAAGTTCTATGGAATAAGACTAATCAATGCAAACGAACGTGTAAAAGCATTAATCCGTTTTAACAAAAGTTATGATTCACTTGTGACTAGTAGGATATATCACTACAAGCACTACCCACAATTATGCTACTTAGAATCATGAATAAACAACTTTTTCGTATTGAAAACCCTAATCTAGCAATAAAGATTAAAGCAAACTCAATCGATTCCGGACTCGACTAAACAAGCATTCAAACTTTATAACACTATTAATTGTGAATCACAAACAATAAATTATTGAGACAAAAGTAATTCATAGATTCAAATAACATGTTGAGAAATCAACTTTATCCCATAACCAATAATAATTGTTTAGCTACTCATAGCTTTTGAGTTCATCATAATCATAATCAATAATAAAATAATGAAGAAGATGAAAAACAAACGAGAAGCAAACCCTAGTTGCCGCTCTCCAAAACTCCCCGTAGTAAAAATACGTGATCCCCAAAGTTGTCGAAAACTTTCTCCTTTTCTAGCTTTTCATCTTTCCAAAACTAGTTCTTCAAAGCCCAAAGTCCAATAACAAGATGTCCACCAAGCCCATATGTGAGGAATACCCATGTGAAAATATGTTCCAAAAATAGTCGCCGGAAAATCTGGTATTATGGCCGGAAATTTGCCGGAGAAGAGACCGGAAGAGAGCTCGGGTGACCGGCAAAATCAAACTGGTCACCAGTCAACTGGGTCAACTCGGTCAATCGAATGAGTCGACTCGGTCAAAGTCACAGAGTCAGATGACTCAACTCAGTGATGTCATATGGTGAGTCAGGATCATGAGTCAGACCCGAGTCAGCTATTCATGTGAGCTAACTGGCTGACTTGTCTAAGTTTCCATGGCATAAGCCATTTGCATGAGCCATAACCTATGTGTTGCACCATTATGGCGCATCACAAATCCATCCAGCCATCTTGAATTTACAATTTAACAACATCAGCACTTGTATCTTCTTTGTCCTGCATCTGTAGCTTCAATTCAACAACTGCAACTCCATTTCTGCAGCTCGGCCTTTTACACTCTTTTTGTAACATGAACCTGCAACCTGAGCATTCAACCACTGTAATCCTTCCATTTATCATGCCACAACCATCAGTAGCTGCTCATCATAACCAATCCATTGCATTAGCTCAATAGCTCCACCATTCCCTAACCTTCTCAGCTTGTATTCAAAATCCAAACAAAACCACCAGAACTGTAGCCTTTCATCCATGCATGCGCAACCCATTTCCTGAGTTTTGCACTTCTTTCCATTCTCAGCACCAAGAACATGCTAGCTCTCTGCAATACAACCCAGCTCTGCAGCTTCATTGTCTCCAATACATGCACTTCATCCACCACCATTTCCCTGGCAAGCAGCAGCTTGCAATAACCTTCAGCAGCACCAAATGACAGCAATCCAAGTCTTCTCAGTACTAGCCACTAACCATTCTCTTCAACTTCAGATTTTTGAGTTTCAGGCAACAAAATATTGCATTCTTGGTTTCTTGCATCACTGCTCAACAGACCTACACATCCATCAGCTGGAGCAACAGCAGCTACCAACACTTGCTCATAAATTCAACATACATTCCATTTCCATCTCATCTTGCCAATTCAGACTTGCAATCTTCCATGGCCTCACTACAACTTCACTTCCGTATCCGCTTCAGTTCATCGCCATTCTGAAGCCCTAGTATCTCAGAACACACACAGTTCCCAGCTCCATTTTCTTAAACAATACCAGATTGCACCTTTGATAATAACAGCAGCTTAAAAGCAAACCCTGAATCCCATTCTCAACTAGAACCTGATCAAAACCCATCTTAACTCAGACCAGCCAACACCATAGCTTGATCAGTATCTTCTATAGCTCCCGATTTCATCTCAGCTTCATGAACATCATCTGCATCTTTACCAGCACCAACACAACTTCAGTCCTAACCTACCCATTACTTCCCTGAGTTCATCCTTGGCAGCTTAGCAACATCGGCAATTCTTTGTATAATTTCTTGTCTTCAATCACCAGCAGTAACCCATGAACAACAACATCACAATCACCGATCCAACTACCAAATACTGCCGATCGAATCCACATAATCACCACTTCACCATCTTTATTTAAACCTCAGATTATCAACCACCATGACCATGTAATCTCGGTCTCCAATTCCTTTCAATCACCCATTCCAACTCTTCAGCATCAACAGTTCTTCTTCATACCCTGTAATTCCCGATCTGGTTTAGGGGCATGTAATAAACAAAATTAATACAGGTGACCAACAATTGAATAAGGGCAACCTAAGCAATCCTTTCAACTGTCAGTTTTAGGGAACTGACAAGCTTCATCGATGATTTTACTCATAATTTCCGTATATGATGCTGGAGTGACCTCCTTCTTTCGCCGATGGCTTCGCCTTTCCGTTCTCGTCAACATGATGAAAAGAAATCCAATAAGTTCCGCTTATTTTTGCTCGAATGACTTCAAAGTACCTATAACTCAAAATCAAACATAAGACACATAATTCACACGAAAACATAGCAAAGAAAGCATAAATACTAGATATAAAATTAGGTGTTTTACAACACCTATCAAATTCCCCCACACTTAGACTTTGCTAGTCCTCGAGCAAATGAAACAAAACTTATTCTAAAATATACATACAACTCTCATGAGGGTTTACTAGAGATATACCCACAAAACCTACTTTTCCAACTTACTAGTTCTCCGTAATGATAGCATCCAACGCGCTGAGAAGACATAGAGATTCTGCACACTAGTCATACGAAGTTAGACACATAAATGAACGCAATCTCATCCTTAAAAGTTGAGAGAGAAATAACCATCCATTACCGAAAAAAATTCGGGTTCGGAGTGATCGAAAGTCTTGACTCTTCCTCACAAGAAAGGGTTTTATGAAGTTGCTCTCAATAATAAATATCTTTTTATGGGTCACACATGTGTCCAGGTAGGAGTGAAGAGAGAATCCTGAGACACGTTTGAATGGTGAAAAGGTAAAAACCCTCCGAATTGTTTTGAAAACCCACATCTTTTATTCATTTTGAAAACCCTTTTTTTTTTCTGACATCTCTAAGAAAGGAAATCAACCACTTAACGAAGGTGGGAATATGCTTACTTATCTCGTTATCCGTTCGGCGTGCAGTTAGCACCACTCTCACAGCATCCATAGAAACGTCTTCGGTCTTCAATCTTTGTCTTCATCTTCGTCTTCGATCTTCAACTCTTAATGATGAAATCTTGAACTTCGTAGAATCTTGACAATGTAACTTTTTCCTCTAATTCCTTGTTGCTTGAAACTTCATTATGGATATTTCTTCTTCCATTGGCTTTATTAAAAGAACAAAACTAAAAACGAACCAAAATATGATACAACAAATTTTTTTCTTGTCTCTCTTCTTCTCTTTTTTTTTTCCTTTTTTTTTTCTTTTTTTTTTTACAAGAAAAATAAAACAAAATAAAATAATAAAACTTATAATGCACCTAACAAAATTTTCTCGTCTTTTTTTTTCAATTTTTTTTTTTCATGAGACAAGAGAAATAAACACACACTGAAAATAAATATAAAATAAGTACAAATGGCCATGGTATAAGTACTTTACCACTTGATTCGTCACAACTTTTATGTCTCGATATCATAAACTTCTTGAAATCTCATCTTGATAGTATTCGCTCATGTACAATAGTCTTCAACTTGTAAAAATTCTGCTCCTTGTCTTGTTGCTTGTAAACCTTGAACGTCTTCAATTTTCCTTCGAATTTGTGATGCTCCTCTTGTTGATGATGATGGTATTTCTATGGACCTGTTGGTGTAGAGAGAGATAAAGTGGATGGTGCTAACTGCGAACAAGATTACAAGTGGTATATAAGTTAGCAATTCGATGTCACCATCATGATTGATAAAATATCACTCAAGAGATCAAAATAGTGCTTCTATTGGTGGGAGGTTGGGTAGCTCACCATTCTACCCGGAGTTTACGTACGGTGACACACACTCTAAAAGCAAAAATTTAGACAGGTACAAAGAAATGAAGGTCGGTGCCTCTCATGATGTAACATGGGTAGTCTCCACTATAGGGGACCACTACTCTAGTACCGAATTCAGTCTGCACCTTATTTGCCACTGATATGGTTAAATCCAACTTTAACTCTCATACTAGTAAGAAACCTGATCATGTTCCCTGTCATCTCTAAGTTCAGTCACTCTTATGAGAATCTCGATGTAATCTTAGCGACATGTATACTATGTGACTCTGAACTAACTACAAGTTGGAGTTTTTTATTCACTAATTTACAAAAAAGTTGAAAAATTTTGAAAAATTTACAATTGCAAATGCTTAACCACTCCCCCACACTTAAACTTTACATTTTCCTCAATGTAAATTGAGTCATCCAAAGTAAGTCAAGGTGGAATATTCTACATGATATGCGATAAGAAATCATAAAAAATAAAAACAAAACAAGACAAGAAATACTCATTCTTTGGGTTGCCTCCCATTTAACGCTTGGTTTAAAGTCGTCAGCCCGACTATCTCCTTGCTTTCTATGACTCCTCCAGAGGGAGTACATCCACAAAGTTAACTCCTTCCACCACTTCGGAAGTGAAATTTTCCTGTAGTTATGCTACTAATTTCCACTGCACCATGAGAAAAAACATTAGTAACAATAAAAGTTCTGATCCATCCTGACCTTAATTTACCCGGAAAGAAATGCAAGCGAGAATTAAACAAAACCACTTTTTTCCCAATGCAAAATTGGTTCCTAGAAATCATGTTATCATGAAATTCTTTCGTCTTTTCCTTATAAATGCGTGAGATTTCAAATGCATCATTGCGAAGCTCCTCTAGCTCTTGGAGTTGTAATTTCCTTTTCTTTCCAGCCACATCCATCTCCATATTGCATTGCTTAATAGCCCAAAACGCCTTATGCTCAATTTCAACGGGTAAGTGACAAGGTTTACTATACACAATCCTAAAGGGAGACATCCTGATAGGTGTCTTGTATGCGGTTCTGTAAGCCCACAAAGCATCATTAAGTCGCATGCTCCAATCTTTCCTTGTTGGGTTCACCGTCTTCTCTAGAATGGATTTCACCTCTCGGTTAGATACCTCGGCTTGTCCATTTGTTTGGGGATGATAAGGTGTTGCAATCTTGTGTGACACATTATACTTCTTCAACAAGCTTTGTAAGATCCTGTTTTTGAAGTGAGAACCCCCATCGCTAATTATGGCTCTTGGAATTCCAAACCTTGCAAAGATATTAGCTTGCACAAAATCTGAAACCACTTTAGAATCATTAGTTGGGGTGGCCTTAGCTTTCACCCATTTAGAGACATAATCAACAACAAGTAAGATATAAAAATTCCCATGGGAGTTGACAAAAGGACCCATAAAATCAATACCCCATACATCAAAAACTTCAATAAATTGAATAAAAGTTTGTGGCATTTGATTTCTGGCACCTAGATTGCCTGTTCTTTGGCACCTATCACAAGTTATACAAAATATATATGCATCCTTGAACAAGGTTGGCCAATAAAAACCGCTTTCAAGTACCTTGTGAGCAGTTCTCTTACTCCCAAAGTGTCCACCACAAGCATAGGAGTGACAAAAAGACAAGATAGAATTAAATTCAGATTCGGGAATGCACCTTCTTATTACTTGGTCACTACAATGTTTCCATAAGTATGGATCGTCCCATATGTATTGGTTCCCCAACTTCTTAAGTTTGTCCCTCTCAGCACGAGACAAGTTCTTTGGGATTTGTTTAGACACCAAGTAATTCACGTGTGTCAAGCATACCATGGTTCTCCAAAGGCAATTGAGAATAGTTGCTCATCCGGGAAACTTTCACGCAATGGGAGAGCTTCCTTGTCCACAGCAAGACAGCTCAAATGATCCGCAACGGTGTTCTCAATTCCTTTCTTGTCCTTGATTTCAATATCAAACTCTTGCGAGAGTAAAATCCATCGTATGAGCCTCGGTTTCGCTTCTTTCTTCATTAGCAAGTACCTAAGTGCTGCATGATCAGAAAAGACAACAACTTTTGTACCAATTAGATAAGAGCGAAACTTTTCCAAAGCAAAAACAATGGCTAACAACTCTTTTTCAGTGGTTGTGTAGTTTTTGGGCCTCATTTAACGTTCTAGAAGCATAATAAATAGCATGAGGTATCTTCCCCACACGTTGCCCAAGCACCGCACCAACCGCATAGTCACTTGCATCACACATGAGCTCAAAAAGCTTGCTCCAACCCGGTGGTTTAATGATAGGGGTTGAAATCAGAATTTCTTTCAAACGATTGAATGCCGCCACACACATTTCATCAAAGTTCAAAACCACATCTTTTTGCAATAAGTTGAAAAGTGGTGATGCTATCTTGGAAAAATACTTGATAAATCTACGATAAAAACCTGCATGACCAAGAAAAGTGCGTATCTCCCTCACCATAGTGGGAGGGGTTAAAGCACGAATAAGGTCTATCTTAGATTTATCAACTTCCAAGCCTTTAGAAGATATTATATGGCCTAAAACTATGCCATGAGTTACCATAAAATGACACTTCTCCCAATTCAGCACAAGGTTTGTTTCAACATATCGTTCAAGGATTAGAGACAAGTTGTTCAAGCAAAGGTCAAATGAATCACCAAAGACACTAAAATCGTCCATGAACACTTCGATTATATTTTCAACATATTCTGAGAAGATACTTACCATACACCTTTTAAAAGTATCTAGAGCATTGCACAAGCCAAAAGGCATCCTTCTATAAGCAAAAGTACCGAAAGGGCAAGTGAAAGTGGTTTTCTCTTGATCCTCCGGTGCTATCACAATCTGATTGTAACCTGAATAGCCATCAAGGAAGCAATAGTAAGAGTGTCCAGCTAAACGTTCAAGCATTTGATCAATAAATGGTAAAGGAAAATGATCCTTCCTAGTGGTGGCATTCAATTTCCTGTAATCAATACAAACCCTCTAACTGGTTTGCACACGAGTTGGGACAAGTTCATTCTTATCATTCTCCACCACCGTCACACCTGATTTCTTTGGTACCACTTGTACCGAGCTCACCCATTTACTATCGGATATGGGGTAGATAACACACACGTCCAAAAGCTTGAGTATCTCCTTTTTCACAACTTCCATCATGGGAGGGTTCAAACGACGTTGCGCTTCCCTTGTAGGCTTTGTATCGTCCTCTAAACGTATCTTGTGCATACAAACGGCAGGGCTTATACCCTTGATATCGGCAATTGTCCATCCTATGGCCGTCTTGTACTTCCTTAGCACCCTTAGAAGTTTTTGCTCCTGTAATTCACTAAGCTCATTAGAAACAATCACAGGTAACTCTTCATTATCACCCAAGTACAAGTACTTTAGGTGATTGGGAAGAGGTTTCAATTCTAACTTTGGAGATTTAACAATTGAAGGTACAAGCTTTTCATCACTGCATGGTAAAGAAATAAAAGAGATATTATGAGTTTCCGAGCATCCTTGTAGTGAGTTAAGATCACCAAGGGCTTCCTTGACTTCATTACCATACTCTACACCATTATCCATGGATGTAGTTAACATGGTTTCCAAAGCATCTTCACCATTCAATTCAAACACTTGTTGTGCCAATGTATCCATAACATCAATGGAGAAACAAGAGTGGACATCACTAGGATATCTCATCGTCTCGAAAATGTTGAAACGTATTGTTTCTCCATCAAACTCCATAGTTAGCGTTCCCTTGTCCACATCAATAATGGTTTTCGCCGTTTTCATGAAGGGACGCCCAAGTAGCAATGGTAGAGACGATTCCGGTGAACCTTCATTCATCTATAACACGCAAAAGTCAGCTGGAAAAACTAATTGATTAACCTGCACAAGAACATCCTCAACAATACCCATTTGGTAAACATTAGAGCGATCGGCTAGTTGCAATACAATTCCAGCCCTTTTAAGAGGACCTAACTGATGTAGTTTTTACAGTGGTAAGAAAAGTGGTTCGTTAAAGACTTGTAGAGATTTGATTTTAGAATTATATTTCAAAGTAGAAAACTCAAGACGATGTTGTTATCAAGATTTTAAAAGCACTGAGACTCAGGATTCCACCAAACTCCAATTTTTATGTGATTTAATCTAATCAATATTCGTGCAACTCTTTACGTTTAAAGTGATTCTAATATTTTGCAAAGGTAGATTTTTAGAATAAAAATTGTATTTCGAAAGCATAGAATATCAGAAACCTAGTTCTAAGCATAATCTATCAAGAGAAATCACAATTGCTTAGGAAAAATCATTCAATCAATTTTCAATCAAGGCAAATAATCTTAAAAGAGATTGCAAAAATTAATTAAAATAGAAATTACCACACACATCATGGAAAATTGGCTTCCTCCGTCGCCTCTGCAATGGGGTTTAGCTCCTCATATTAATCACTTGCTCAAAATATTGGTTATTGAAAGAGTGAAAAGTAATAACACAGACTGTTTGCAACGGTTTATCGGCGTTACAAAACAGCTGTTACAATAAATTGTTACAGAAAACTGTTGTAAACACTGTTGCTTTGTCGCTGATTTTAAGACCCCAAAAACGACTGTCTACAATGGCCTTTTGTTCTTCGTGTTCTTTAGCAGCAGCAGCAAAACCCGGTTTCCTACAACTTTGATTTCTCGGCTCTGTGGTGTTCTAAACTTACCCTAACTTCTTCTAAACTTCAATACCCCTCTCTGGAACTCGACTTCACCTTTTATATAACTCGGAAACCTAAAAAACCCTATTAAAATTCTTTTCTTCCTTTCCGTGCAAGTCACGGCAATAATATCTCTGCCGACTTACTTACACAGTTCTGACCTGTCCAAACCATCCCAAACTCTCTATTAGGTAATTACGTATCTTAGGAAAGATTATCTGCGATTTAGTCTCCCTGAATCTTCCAAAATCAGGCCAACAGAGAACCGTAACTTCTTTCACCTCTGTTTTGCTCCAACTCGAGTTCTAGCCAATTTGGATTCAAACAAACGACTTTACAATGCCTGTTTAGGCCGAAGAAGTAAACCCAATCAAATTCAGCCTTTTAGTCTCCATAGAACTCGATCAAAATCTCAACCTTAATCCTGCAGGCGTGTTGGTTTCTTTTCTCGCCAAAACTGATAATTCAAATGTAGAAGATGGTCGCCCCTATCCTCTGTTGGGGTGCGAATAACAGGTGGGTGGCCCTTAACAGTTTGGTTGCCCCTTATCCGAAATGAGAGTCCCTTTAGCAGATGTCCTCTGGAGGTGTCTTTAGCAACTTTTCGAGCCAAATTTTCCAAAAATGTTTATTTCCCAAAAATACCTACAAATACACAAAACACCATAATAAGTACAAACATGGGTACTAATAATATAGAAAATCGAGATGAAAACAGACACATAAATGTGTATATCACTAACTCAAGTGACTTATACATTGATGCAGGCATAACATTAATGGATGCACCTAAATCCAACATAGCTTTGTTAAATGTTGTGCTACCAATTGTGACGGGAATGTCAAAACTACCGGGATCCTTGCACTTAAGTGGGAGTTTGTGTTGTAAGATTGCCGAAGCATTCTCCCCCACACTTAGAACTTCATTACCTTTGAGCCTTTGCTTATTGGTACACAAGTCCTTCAACACCTTTTCTTACTTGGGAACTTGCTTGATCGCATCAATGAGTGGTATGTTCACATGGATCTTTTTTAGAACGTCTAAAATCTCCTTTTCTAGTTTCGCATTCTTGGAACTTGCAAATCTGCGAGGGAAAGGTAAAGGAGGAACATAATTAGAAACCGGAGTTTTAGAGTTAGGAATAGGTACCTCAGAAGTTTGGGGAGAATCATCATTCTTCTCCTCCAAAACAGGTTCCTTTGGTGTTTCCACCTTGCCTGAATCAGTAACCTCGGGTTGCATAAGTTGTGTACCACTTCTCAACGTAATAGCATTGACACCCTCTTTTGGGTTAATAGGTTGGGAAGGGAGTTTCCCACTATTTTGTGCCTTCAATTGGTTCAACTCAATATCCATGGATCCCATTTGGGTCTGCAACTCCTTGATAGCACTCTTAGTTTCCTGCTGACTTTCTTTAAACATGGTGGAAATGCCTTGCATCATTGTTTGAATCTTTGAATCGATATCGGAACCTTGATTTTTGCATTGATTGTTGTGCTTGTGGTTGCTGAAATTGTTGTTGTTGCGGTTGAAATCCACTCGGACGGTTGAAAGTAGGTTGTTGGACTGCACCTTGCTTGTTGGCATAGCTAAAATTGGGGTGATCTCTCCATCCCGGATTGTAAGTGTTAGAGTAGGGATCATACCGTCTTTGTTGATTTGGAAAGACCGCATTATCTTGCTCATCTTCATAAGCTTGAGAGGAACTTGGTATTACCGCGGCTGCAACTTATTGCATCATTGCTGTCATGTTACCCATTTGTTGACGAAGTTCCTCGACCTCGCTCACTTCATTTACTTTCCAAAGAAGCCCATCCGAACCACGACTCAAGAACTGTTGGGAGTTTGCTTCCATGTTTTCAATCAACTCTCTAGCTTGTGCCACCGTCTTGCTCACTAGTGCACCACCCGCAGCGTCAAGAAGATTCCTATCACTTGATTGGAGTTCTTCATAGAAGTATTGGATGATCATAGCGTCACTGAATTGGTGGTGAGGGCAGCTTGCCACCAATCTCTTGTATCGTTCCCAACATTCATATAAGGATTCTCCCACATTTTGCTTCATCCAACAAATCTCCTTGCGAATTTGAGTAACCTTTGATGCAGGAAAATATCTCTCTAAAAAGAGTTTCTTCAGCCCATTCCATGTCGTGACCATTCTCTTCAACTTCAGATTTTTGAGTTTCAGGCAACAAAACATCTGCATTCTTGGTTTCCTGCATCACTGCTCAATAGACCTACACATCCATCAGCTGGAGCAACAACAACAACTAACACTTGCTCATAAATTCAACATACATTCCATTTTCATCTCATCTTTCCAATTCAGACTTGTAATCTTCCATGGCCTCACTGCAACTTCACTTCTGTATCCGCTTCAGTTCATCGCCATTCTGCAGCCCTAGTATCTCAGAACACACACACAGTTCCCAGATCCATCTTCTTAACCAATACCAGATTGCACCTTTGATAATAACAGCAGCTTCAAAGCAAACCCTGAATCCCATTCTCAACTAGAACCTGAGAAAAACCCATCTTAACTCAGACCAGCCAACACCATAACTTGACTGTATCTTCTATAGCTCCCAGTTTCATCTCAGCTTCATGAACTTCATCTGCATCTTTACCAGCACCAACACAACTTCAGTCCTAACCTACCCATTACTTCCCTGAGTTCATCCTTGGCAGCTTAGCAACATCGGCATTTCTTTGTCTAATTTCTTGTCTTCAATCACCAGCGGTAACCCATGAACAACAACATCACAATCACCGATCCAACTACCAAATACTGTCGATAGAATCCACATAATCACCACTTCACTATCTTCATTTAAACCTCAGATTATCAACCACCATGACCCTGTAATCTCGGTCTCCAATTCCTTTCAATCACCCATTCCAACTCTTCAGCATTAACAGTTCTTCTTCATACCCTGTAATTCGAATTCCAGAAGCAACAATCATTCTCTCCATTCAAACCCTAACATCTCAATTCTCGACTAAATCTAAATCCACCAGAACCCAACTTCTCAGTTTATGACAATAATCCTCAAATTCTGCTCAAACCCTAGCTTCAATTCTTTCTTCTAAACCTTCTCATTCATCTTCCAACATCAAACCCATCTTTGTTCATCAATTTGTAACACCATAAAAACATCAATTCCCTCCTTTTCTCGATCCCATTCCCATGATTCTTATTAATTCAGACTCTATTTCAACTCCAATTTCTCTAGATTTCTCCCATTCCATTCTTCTTTTCTGTGAATATAATGAAGCATATATCTCTCTCACGCAGCTCTGAAGTATAGATGGATTGTAATGAAGAATGAAATTCCCGATCTGGTTTAAGGGCATGTAATGAACAAAATTACTATAGGCGACCAACAATTGGATAAGGGCCACCTAAGCAATCCTTTCAACTGTCAGTTTTAGGGAACTGACAAGCTTCATCGATGCTTTTACTCATAATTTCCGCATATGATGCTGGAGTGACCTCCTTCTTTCGCCGATGGCTTCGCCTTTCCGTTCTCGTCAACATGATGAAAAAAAAATCCAAGCAGTTCCGCTTCTTTTTGCTCGAATGACTGCAAAGTACCTAATAACTCAAAATCAAACATAAGACACATAATTCACATGAAAACATAGCAAATAAAGCATAAATACTAGATATAAAATTAGGTGTTTTACAACACCTATAATTCGCAGACTGGGTTCGCAGACTGAGTTAGCGGACTGAGTTCACGACTCTTATTCCGGTTTTCTTGATCAACAAAGTTCGTAAACTTCGGTTCAAGGAAAAGGACTTATACATATATGTGTTGCCACACAATGCTTATATCCAACATTGGTTATATAATCTAAACTCTCATTTCAATCATTGAAACATTTTTAGAGGACGCTATATAACTGTTATTCACAAACCATTTTTCGTCAAAGCAATTTTCAAAGTGATTAAAACATAACATGACTTTCGTCACTAGGTAAAGATGAACTTGGCCAAAGCAAAAGCTTACAAACACATATTTCGAGAAATAGATAGGCGAGATGAACTCAGCTCGAAATAGCAAATGTGTATAATCAAAGTCTATATAGCAAAATGACTTTTGTCTCAAGAATAGGAGATAGAGTAGATAGACTTTTGAGTGATATATAAGTTCAAGTCTCCACATACCTTTTAGTCGATGAAGTTCCACCAGTTCATTGAGTAGTCCTTCTTCTTGTATGATGATTTCCATGGAGTTCTTGAGCTCAACCACACTTTTTATCCTAGTCCGAGACTTAGCTATAGTAGACTAGAAATCAAGACTTATAGTTTTGATCACTAACGTTGACAAACATGCTTGAGATAGCAACGCATACGAGTTTGACCGAGCACTTCTCTAACAAGTACAACATCTATTTCCGTGGATTTCCATCACTTCCAATTTATCTGAATTTTGTAGCACAGTCACCTGTTACTACTTGTTTCTATCATTACTCCATATCCGATCATACTCAAAATTTAGCAGAGGTTTTATAATACTTAAGCGCACAACATATCTAAAAATTACGAAAATCCAATGGTTCGATCTCAAACTAAGATACAAACAGTAGTTAAGATTTTAGGTGTCAGAAAAACCCTAACTCGAAAATTAGATCAAGGATTCCTAACCTCATCTAGGTTTTCAAGTAGAAAAGACAATTGAAACTTAAAATACTATCAGTAGACATGATAAAGAAAGAATAAACTTTCCTTAAGGTGGAGATGGGTCAACCAACAAGAACGAAAAATCGAAATCAAGTTATTCCTAGCTCCCTCCTCGGTTTTGCACGGCCGTTAGTTTCTTTTCTTTTCTCATTCTCTAAGAGTTTATACGAGTCTAGGTTTATATGATTTATTAATACTCTAGATTGAGATCTTATAACTCAAACCATATACCAAAGATAAAGGGCAACCTATTTATCTAAAACAATCATAAGTTATCTTACACCACTAACACACTCCTACATTGAATAAAATTCAGCTAATCATTCATAAATATTGAGTAATGGGGTATCACACCAAAACTTTTACTTTTATCAAGAAATTTAGTGTTCTTTTGTGCTTTGAAAGCAATCCTTTCCAGATTTGGATGTATGCTCATGATCAAAGATCTTTAACTTCCCAACAAGAGTATTTCTGGAAAGAGTATCAAGGTTATTTCCTTCAACGATGGCATGTTTCTTAGAATCGTATCTAGCTGGAAACGATCTGAGAATTTTCATCGCAATGTCCTTTTCAGGAATAGTCTTACCCAATGCAAAAGATATATTAACAATTTCAGAAACTTTGTGATTAATCTCATCAAATGAATCTTCATCAGTCATAAGAAGGTTTTCCCAATCAAAATTTAGGTTTTGAAGCTTAGATTCCTTTTCATAGGTACTCCCTTCAAATACGGTTTCTAAGATATCTCAAGCATCTTTAGACCGAGTGCACGTAGTCACATGGTGCTGAAGATATGGGGTAATGGCATGTATGATAACATTCAAGCCGTCAGAATTTTGCTTTGCAGCAAGAATATCGTCAGGCTCATACCTACCAATATCCTTTGCAATAGTTACACCGTCTACTATAACCAATGGAGGATTATATCCATTAACACCATAAACCCATGATTGAAAATCACGTGCTTGGATAAAGGCACGTATAGAAATTTTCCACCATAAGTAATTCGAGCCATCGAAAACTGGCGGTACGTTTATAAAGATATCGCTTCTGTCCATAGAGTCAGATTGCTACCAGCACAGACTTATGAGGTCTTAAACGTGTTTGCCTGCTTTGATACCAATTTAAAAAGCGGGGGACTAACAACCAGACACAATATTTCGTTAGGCAATATGTATGGACTAACTCCAATATAATTATGAAAGAATCAACTAGACAATCATACGCAATCAAGAAAATATATCCAAGAGTTATATCTATGTTTCTAAATGTAATCCGCAAATCAAACATATAGAATCTGTGAGCCTGATTATTATGAGAAACAACTTGACGGTACCAAATACCAATGTTCAAGTGTCAATCAATTTCAATCAACAACAAAAGGTTGTATTTACCGATATTTCAATTATATAAACAAATATAATGCGAAAAAGAAATAACGCAGACACCAGAAGTTTTGTTAACGAGGAAAACGCAAATGCAGAAAACCCCCGAGACCTAGTCCAGATTTGAACACCTTAGTGTATTAAGTCGCTACAGACTCTAGCCTACTACAAGTTAACTTGGGACTGTAATATAGTTGAGCCTTAACTAATCTCACATTCATTAAGGTACAGTCGCGTTCCTTACACCTCTGAATCACACTTGATTCCCTTAGCTGATCTCACCCACAACTAACAGTTGCTACGAACCAAAGTCGAAGACTTAATAAACAAATTTGTCTCTCACAGAAAAGTATATTCTGATAGATAAATCTGTCCCCCACAGACATACCTACGAAGTTTTTGTTTCGTCTTTTGATAAATCAAGGTGAACAGGAACCAATTGATAATCCAGTCTTATATTCCCGAAAAACAACCTAGAAATATCAATCATCTCACAATAACTTAACTATATGGTAGTAGAACAAGTTATTATGGAATCACAAAGAATGAGACGAAGAGCTTTGTGATTACTTTTTATATCTTACCTTTCGGAGATAAATCTCGAGCAAATATTAGAGAAGATAATACTCAATATGATAAAACAAGTAAGATCTGAACACGCAACTACAGATAAAATAGGTTGGTTTGGCTTCAGAATCTCAATGAAGTATTTAAGTCGTTAACCTATAATGGTTTTAGGAAAAAACTAGGTTAAAGGAGAATCGACTCTAGTCGCAACTAGTATCACATAAAAGGTGTGGGGATTAGGTTTCCTAGTTGCTAGAGTTCTCCCTTATATAATCTTCAAATCATGATTTGATAACTTTGAGACAAAGCAATCAATATTCACTGTTAGATGAAAAACCTGATTTAAGATTCGAACTAAGTTTGCACGTTAGATGGTCTTAGCTTGTTACACACAAATGAAATATACCCTCATTTAGTTATGGGTAACCGTACCTAAACGTGTATTGTTGAGTTGGCTCAATTATAGTTAACCGAAGTTAGCCATATGAACACTTTTGTATTAAACATGTTCATCTTCACACTTCTAAATCTAATTGTGTTACTCATAGATTTGTTCAATTGTTTATATTCTCATAGAGGTATACAAGACACAATTGAACCAAAATCAGATTGATTCAAAAGAATCAGTTCATGAACATTTTAGCCACAGTTTGCAAAGATTACATTCCTTAATTTATAAGTATATTTGTTCATGAGTATGAAATCATACTTAACCGATTTTAGAACTTAACCACACAAGTTTGTAAATGGGTTCGCAAACTTAAGTTCCAGACTTGATCCTTTCCGACAGTTCGCAAACGTGTACGCATACTGTCATTCCGGACTTGATCTTTTCCGACAGTTCGCAAATATGTACGCATACTGTCTTTAGGACCAAGTTCGGGTGAAACGCGTTTTCAAACGGGTACACAAACTTAGTTCCCGGACTTTGACAGTTGAAACCATTCGCATACGGTATGCATACTTGGTTCCCCGACCTGAATCATTCTTACAACAGTTTGCATACTAGTATGCATACTGTGTTATATCCAGCCAATGGTTAATTGTTTTAAACTTCCATTTCAATCGTTGAAACATTCTTAGAAGACGACAATAACTATCTCACACAAACTATTAGCTTATAAGCAATTTTCAAGTAATCAAATAATCAATACGAAACATTCCGAGTCTACATCGAATGATTGTCTCACACAAATCATATAAGATGCTACCAGGCGATTTTCACATGATCATCTTTTGACTTTCATCAAGAATAATGATGAACATAGTTAAATCAAAAAGCTTTCCAACACATATTTCGAGAAAGATATAAGCGAGTTAAACTCAGCTCGAAATATCAAATCTGTATAATGTAAAAGACTACATAGCTATATGACATAGTCTCAATAGGAGATAGAATAGAATAGACTTCTGAGTGATAGATGAGTTCAAGTATCCACATACCTTTTGTTGATGAAGTTCCTCCAAGCTCCCCCTAGTAGATCTTCTTGTTCAATCGATGAATGCCGTGAAGTCTAAAGCTCAACTATACATTTTATCCTAATCTGAGACATAACTATAAGTAGACTAGAAATCAAAACTTATAGTTTTGACAACTAAACTTGACAAACAAGCTTGAGATAGCAACACTTGCAAGTTCGACCGAGCAGTGCTCTAACACAAACACTTGGGTTGATCCCTATAGTTAGGTTCAGTTCTATACTTTTACTATATAGCAAGCGTATACCTTGTGGTTTTTATCTTCTTGACGAAAGGTATTGGTCATATAAGTTGATATAGAAAATATTGTGGTATACTTGGTACCCTTGTCATTTCATAAACGAATGAGCACATCATTCCCAAAGTGGTGCTCGTAAGAAATATATAACTTTCAAACATTCACACAAATGATAATGCATGTTCGGGTGAAAACCGAGACAACGCATTCACTCATATGTTAATTTTTTTTTAGATAATAAAATTAAAATAGTGTCAGGAAAACTTGGGCCTCGACACCATTCTATACCGGCTCACATGAGGAACCCCCATAGCATAATAGGTATATATATCAGGTTTCGCACACCCGTAATATTAAGGAATCACCAACATACAAGCGAATGACCATGAAAAAACTCATAAAAATGAATACAAGAGAGTTCATTATCGATTCCTACCTCCACTGAAGACAAGACAAGCCAAGCCAAGCCTACCTCATTTTTTCTTCTAATGGTTCACCGTTCATAGCGAAGAATAATTCCTTGTTAATATTTGCATATTGTTAGCTAGTCACAAAAATACATTGAACACTACACACTCAATACACAAAATAAGAAATAACAAACACTCAAAGAGTCACACTATTAATTCTCTCTATAGTTCATCTCTAATTATGATTCTATATTTACTCTATCGATAACTTTCATTGGTTATTAGGATTAATGGACTTAGTTACTAAAATCATTAAAGTGTTAATTAGTACTATCTAGTTTTTAATTTTTTATTGGTTCCCTAGCTAATTTTAATCCATAAATATTCAAAATTATGCAAAACCAATCAATCATTTTCAAATATGATTTTAATTTTTTGATAGCTTTTAGTTGTTATAGGTTATCTCATAACTAGCTAATTTTGCTAGCGTTTACTAAACATGTATATTCCACGCTTCCCATGTAAGAACTAATTGTGAGCTCTAGTACCAAGTTTGTAACGCCTCGAAATTCAGCTATTTAGAAGTCTAAGTTAACATTCTAAGGCATTAAGGATCTAAAACGTCTATTTAAGTATTAAATAATAAGTTTAACCCAACACTCTAAAAAAATATAAATTACCCCTCCAATGATGCATATTCAGTAGTGTATTGGTTTCCAAACAATGTGTATACATAAAAAGAAAATATAGATTGAATCATCAAATCTTGATCATATTCTCGAGAGCTAGTGTACAAGTTATCTGAAACTTAAGTGGGAAACGAATATGCACATCATTCTCAAAGGGGTGCCCATAAGAAATATATAACAAACTTTCAAACATTCACCAAAACGATACGACATGTTCGGATTAAAACCTAGAAAACACATTCATTATTTATATGTTAAAATTTCCTCTAGATATTAAAATTAATAATACTGTCGGGAAAACCCGAGCCTCGGCACTAATCCATTCCATACCGGCAAATATGAGGAACCCCCATAGCATAGTAGGTTTATATATCGGGTTGTGCACACCCGTAATATTGAGGAACCACCAATATACAGGCGAATGACCATGGAAACTCATAAAAATGAATACAAGAGAGTTTTTATCGGTTCCCACCTCCAGTGAAGACAAACCAAGCCTAGCCTACCTCGTACTTTTCGATTCATCGGTTCATTGTTCATAGCGAATAATCAATCGTTGTTAATATTGGCATATTGTTAGCCAGTCACAAAATACACTGAACACTAGGCTCACATAATAAAGTACACACTCAATACACACACAAAAAAAGCACTCAAAGAGTCGCACTGTTAATTCTCTCTCTATGTCATGATAAATCACCAATGTTTGTTTTATCATAGTTAATTATCCTAGCAAGATTACATGACCTATATAAATTAATGTGCATCAATCTTATTATGATTCTAAAAATACAATAAGTAAATGCACAAGTCTACCTAAATGTATATGGGTCCTAATCATTTCCTTAATGCATGAAGACACTTAGCTAATTAAACCAAAATAACACAAACATAAGTTGCCTGTGCTTTTTATTTGAACTAAATGTGCGTCCTATTATTGTTTTACAGTAACTCACACACTACAAACATTCACTCTCAACATCGATATATATATATATATATATATATATATATATATATATATATGTATGTATACATCTTCTCGGTTGACGACAGTGGCGTTCAACTCTTCTTCAATATCAATTTCTAAATTAAAAGTTGGAATGATATATATAAAAGTTCAACTCTTCTTAAAATTTGGAATGTATGTATGTATAGAAGTTGGAATAATATATATATATATATATATATATATATATATAAATGAGAGTGGCGTTCAACTCTTCTTCAATATCAATTTCTAAATTAAAAGTTGGAATGATATATATAAAAGTTCAACTCTTTTTAAAATTTGGAATGTATCTCACATTCAAATCTGTTGGTCGCCATTAGAGTTTTTAGTGATAGAGCTATAACTTCTGCACCTGGAGCTGTAAAATCAAAGGGACCCCATGTTAGTAAACCAAATTTTGAACTAAAAATCAACAATTGTACTAAAAATCAACAATTCAGAAGCTATCACTTCTGCATCTGGAGCTGTACATCTAGAACTCCGGTGTTCTATTTGACTTTCTTATTTTTCAGTTTCAGTGTTCCTTCTTGACTAGTAGATGAATATATGATTGGAGAATTACTAGATGATTCTTCATTGATCACAACATGTTGCCTATTTTTCTTCGACCTGAATGCCAGTTTTTCCTGATAAACATAATTTTCTTCTTCTGGGGCAACATTTAGGTCAATTACAAATTTCTTTTCCACCATTAAAGAAGAGAAGGAGGTTTGCAACAACTTGAAGAAGAGAAATGAAAGGAAATAAAAAAAAATGTGGATGGTATATAAAAGAAAAATAGATATATACATTAATGCTGCTAGTTCTTTTAAACTTTTTTTCTTCAAATCAACCTCTTTTGGAGTCTTTTGCTAGCTAGTGGTCGTGGGTTTGAGCCCCACGGTGGGCGCTTTATTTTTGTTTATTAACTCTTTAAATTTCATGTGATTTACTTCTTTAAACAGGTTGAGGATGATATTGTTGATGTGCATCTCTGTTTTTATAAAGGTAAGGATGGAAAGCTCAGAGATGGCTCTGCCCTTGTTTGCAACTAAAGAAGCTGCAAACAAGGCAATAAATTTTCAGCGCCTATACTTGTTGGGATACACCGTTATACTCTCGCCTCATGAAGGGCCTACCGTATATCACTATATATAATATATAATATATATCATATATAATATATATATTATAATATGATATATGATATATATATATATATATATATATATATATATATATATATATATATCAAAATTAAGTTTTTCCACTAATTTATTGCCTTGGAATAATATATATATATATATATGTTATTCCAACTTTTAAGAAGAGTTGAACTTTTATATATATCATTCCAACTTTTAATTTAGAAATTGATATTGAATAAGAGTTGAACGCCACTTTCGTCAACCGAGAAGATGTAGATATATCATCAAAATTAAGTTTTTCCTTTAATTTTTTCTTTCAATAAACTCCATACCCTTTCTAATAAAAGGAATCGAAATCGGTGGCTCAAATTTGAAATTGAAAAACGTCTGAAGTAGAATCATGTATTTAAGTTGTTGTTTTTTTATGAGTAGTCCTCACACTAAAGTATACATAATCTCTTCTCTGAATTCCACTTCAAAATCATCAAAGTTTTGTTTACTTTTTTCATATTCTTATCCTCAATTTCATTTTTACCTCTTCAAAAGAAAAATTCTTTTTTCTCAAAATTACTTGGTTGCAATAGTAAATCATCATCCTCAAGAATGGTTGATGATCAAGATCATATACAATACCCATTTGAAAACCCCTCTCATTTCGAATTCTTTGAAAACCCTTGTAGTCCTCATGAATATAAACTACAATGGAAAAATGTTTGTAAGGAGTATGGATTGTGGGGAGCTAGTAAGGATGTTTGTGGGGAGATAGTAAGGATGGTTGAGGAAGAAAATTGAAGGAAGAAAAAAAAAAGTAATAAGACTGAAAGGAAGAAATTCTCGGAAACACAAGGAACTCCGTCCTAAAAAAGGAAAAACTATATCATGAAGCTTCTAAATTGGAAACTTATATCAAGGAATGATGATGGTAGTTTTATAACTACATCTTCAAACAATAGGGGAACACATTTTTTACCAAGATAGAAGTCTTTCATCAGCCTCCTCGTGTTCCTTAATGGTTATTCGACTAGTGGCTGGGTTCATATTTGATCTTATGTTAGTATCTTCCGCAAGATGTTATGCGTGTTGTTCTTGTGTTTCAAGTTTAATTTCTGTTATTTTAATATCAAGGATTATTTTCTGTTATCATGATGTCAAGGTTTGATCTATATTATTGTATTGTTGTGTTAAGGTTTAATCTTTAATTAAATATTTGAATACGTTTGAAGTTCAATGTTTTGTTGATGCAAAAAAAAATATATAAAAAAAATCCACCATTAATTTCTAAGGTTAACCATCAATATAGGTATATGCTAATTAATTTTCAAAATCTAAATGATCATTCATAACATTCCATAATTCTTACAACTTCTAAAATATTCACTAAGGTCGTGTTTGGTACTTTGGATATCCCATCCCCAGTTGGGTTATCCAGCAAAAAATGGTTAAATTGTGTTTGTCTCATTGAAATTCCAATCTTGAATAAGGATTACTAAACCTTCCTTGATTTTAGGAAGCTAAAAAGGTGAGGTTATGGTATTCTTCCAAATACCGGGATACGTATATCCTCACCTGGGTTAGACGGTTATTTTCCTTTAAAATAAGTAATTGTCTTAAAATAACTACTTATATTAACCTATTTCTGGAGTCAAACAAACACAAGTTAACCTAACCGAAGATATGATAGAATTTTAGACAAACAACATTAAAACTAACTAAAAACAAGGTTATCATAAATCAAACAACATTAGTTTATTTTGAAATAAAAGACATACTTTCTTGATGAAGAGAATTGAAAGTGAATATGAGGGAGACGAGATAGAACTTGAATTATCTTAGAGAGTGAAACTCAGAGAAGAAGAAAAGAGGAAGTATATTGTGTTATACAAAAGCTACCCAACTTCTTATATATACAGGAGCCAGGAAAGATAAAATAACAAAACAAATAACACAACCTAGTCCTTAGGCTCCTAACTTGTTGATAGAAAACGAGAAGAAAAAAAACAAAAAAACGCGATGCAATGTCGTGAAATAAAAGTGTGAAGCAAAAAAGTGTTTAGGTAACATTGCGTTCCAAATTAATCAGAGTTGGTTTTGTTTCCATAACAGGCCATCAGGTAATGCATTACAAAGCGACATTGTGACTTACCCCGTGAGTTACTCTTTGTTTATTTCAACATAGAATGAAGATAAACATCTTGAGTAAGTTACGGGACAAGGAAACATAAACTTTTCCACAATATGAGTTTTATCATGGCAATAAAGTTTCAGGGTAACTAAGTTCACCATATTAAATGGTACTTATTTATATGCATGGTTGAACTCCGTTAATTTATCTTTTGTCCACATATATCATCCGCTAATTCATCTTTGAAACATATGTGTTAGAGCACTGCTCGGTCGAACTTGCAACCGTTGCTATCTCAAGCTTGTTTGTCAATGTTAGTAATCAAAACTATAAGTCTTGATTTCTAGTCTATACTTATAGTAATGTCTCGGACTAGGATATAATGTGTAGTTAAGCATTAGACTTCACGGCGTTCATCAATTGAAGATGAAGAACTACTAAGGAGAGCTTTTGGAACCTCATCAAAAAAAAAGGTATGTGGAGACTAAAACTCATCTATCACTTAGAAAGTCTATTTCTACTCTATCTTCTATATTGAGACAAAAGTTATATTACTATATAATTGTCGCTTATACACATTTGAGATTTTGAGGTGAGTTTAACTCGCTCACATATTTCTCGGAATATGTGTGGGTAAGATTTTGCTTCAACCAACTTCATATTATATTCTTGAAAAAATTAAAAAGATGATCATGTGAAAATCGCCGAGTAACATCTTACATGGTTTGTGTGATACAATCATTTGGTGTAGACTTGGAATGTTTCGTTATGATTATTTCAATAACTTGAAAATTGCTTTGATGCTAATAGTGTGTGAAAACGGCTATTGTCATCCTCTAAGAAAGTTTCAATGATTAAAATAAAAGTTAGAATACTTAACCATCATAGGATTATAAACATAGTGTGCATTTTTGCATATACGTGATCCATGACTGGAACTGAAGTATGCATACCTGTATGCGTACTTGTAGTTGTGAAATTCCATACCAAGTACACATACCGGGGCGCATACTTGCGTAAGGTATAGGTCCGGGAATTTCTGCTGGGTTTTGGAAGTGTACTAAGTATGCGTACCCGTTTGCATACTGGCGAACCCAAAATCAGACCGGCTAATTAAGTATGCGTACCCATTTGCATACTTGAGTGGTTAGAGTTCTAAAATCAGTTGGCTCATGAACTAATACATTTATATATTAAGGAATGCGTTCTTTGCAAACCGTGGCTATAATGTTAACCGATTTTGCTTCAATTGTGTTCTTGTATACTTCTATGAGACACTACACCAAAACCAGGATTTTGTAACAGTGCAACCTGTCACAGTTTATTTTTCAATCACAGATACACCTGTGATAAGTCCTGCAATGATTATAATCACATTACTAAATTTTGTATTCGTGATAATAATTAGGAATATTAAATTCTTTTATTAGTCACAATAATATTTGTTGATAATTATCTAAACAATAACAATTATTATCAGAAATGATGATTCCACCCAAAATTTTCACCACATCTAAAACAACCCCAAATTTACCACTCTTAGAAATTTTCTTGTCACAATTTTCCCAACATTTCCACAAACTAACAATTGTATTTAATTTTTTAAATCATTTTTTTTTTTTAATTTTCATTTTCTTAATTTAGAAAATAGTTACAAAGACTAAGTCAACAAGTCATGACCAAGGTTTAATAAAAAAAAGTCATGACTTAGTAGGAAAAATTAGAGTTGGACGAATAATAGTATAATACCCAACCCTTGGTCGAGAATCGAGAGAACCATAGAAGAAATATCTTCTTCCTTTGTTCTTTCCGCCATTAACACACTCAGAGTAAAGAAAAAAAACAGATCGAAGTAAAGACGTTTCTCCAAAAACAAATCCGGTTTGATTTAAATCGATAAATCTTAGCTAGGTATGTATTCGTTAATTATGTGGATCGGTTTGACCTAAAATCCGAACGATGAAGATGAAGATTCATAAGATGGTTCAAAGTTATTTCGCATTGATGATAAATTTCGTTGATTCATCGACGAGGTAAGTGATTGAGTTCTCTATTTCATCGGAATCAATTGATAATTTGTTTAGTTGTATGAAATTGGGTGAAAGATTCGGATGAAATTGGAGGGTATTTTGAATGTTTAGATTGATTAAAGAGCTGATTTTTTGATGTTGGTTAGATTAGTTTAGATTGATTACAGAACCGAGTTTTTTAATTAGTATGAGATGCACAAATAGATAAATTGTTGTTCGATTTTTTTGATGTGGCTTTAATCAGTTCTTCATCGGTTGCAACAAAACTTATAAGTTGTTTAGTTGGAGCAGTTGCATCAATTTACCCTTTCTCTTTAACTCTGAATTTTGACATTAAGTTTTTTTATTTTTTATCATTTGTGTAATGATGCAATGCATTTTTTTGTTTCTCATTTGTGTAACCTGATATAATTGGTTTCCACTTAGGCAATTAAGGTTGCTCAGGTCATTTTAATCTCCTTTGAATGATTTTGTTGGATGTCGAAACTGAAAATGTTGGTATACTCTAGTGCCAAACTTTGTCAATTGTGAAAATACTAAGCTATTTACTATGCTTATAACTCTGTCTTTTTAGTAGTTATGGGTGTGAATCGTCTTAAGCTCGAATTCCTACTATTGAAACAAAACTGAATTTATTTTACTTTTTTCAATTATCGTGATATATGCAAGCATATTATACTTGTTAGGATTCATGGAATAAGTCGATGATGGTCCAAAATGTTCCTACGTACCCTGATAGATATATGTAATGATAAGCAATATCTTTATCCTTAATTGTCCAAGGAATGACAGTATGACACCATGTTCCATCCCTGTGTTTTTAAACTATTGATTTTCAAGTAAATGGTTTGAATTGTTAACTCTTTATTGTCACAGGGAACTGCTCAAGCACAGAACTTTAGAGAGTCACTTGTGGAATGTCGTCTGCATTGTGAATAAAGCTTGGATGAATGAACCCGACATATTTAGCAAAACATATAGAGATGGGGTTAAATTTTTTATGAATTATGCAGCTACATATGGTCATTGGACACAACATGTTCTTGCCCATGCTCTAAGTGTCAAAATGGGAAACGTTTGAAAATGTGGGAAGTGAGGAAACATCTTTATGAGAAGGGTATTGACAGGAGTTATGTTATTTGGTTTTTTCATGGAGAAAAAGAGGGTGATGGTGCGATAAGGCATCCAAGTGGTAATTTTATACCAACTGAAATGAATGATGAGCAAGCTAGAGAAGGTGTAGTAGAAGATTTGGGTTCCTTTGTCGATGCTGCTTATGGAGTTTTTGACCGGGGTGATGGTATTAGTGGTAATGAAGAAGTTGAAACTGAAGAATTTTTTCCTGAACCAGATTTGGGGAAGCGATATTACAGGTACAAACAGTTGTCTGAAGACAAGTTGTATCCTGGTTGTAATACTAGCATCCTAGCTGCAATTGTGGAGCTGCACAATGTGAAGAAAACATATAAGATTTCAAACTAATCGTGTAAATAGTTTGTTGGGTGTGATAAAGGGTTGGTTGCCGAAAGGAAACAATTTGCCAGTAAAATACACGGCAATGAAGGCGATGCTCAAAGATCTGGGGATGAAAGAAAAGTCGATTCATATGTGTGAGAATCATTGTATTTTGTACTACAAAGAGAATGAAGATTTGACAAGCTGCCGGAATGCCTCGCACCAAGATATAAGGCTAAGGTTGATAAATTTGGGAAAGAGTTTTCATCGAACGAGCCTTCCAAGGTATTGAGATATTTTCCCCTCGGGCCAAGGCTCAAGAGATTATATACGGTACCTTGGATAGCACGTGCAATGACATGGCACGATCGAGCGAGAAATTTCTCAGATTATATGCGTCATCCGGTTGATTCATCTCAATGGGATTTAGTGAAGAAGAAGTTTCCTGAGTTTGCAAATGAGGGCAGAAATGTTTGGCTTGGAATTGCAACTGATGGATTTAATCCTCATGGTATGCAGTCTCTGAATTATAGTTGTTGGCCCGTGATAGTGGTTGTGTACAATCTTCCTCCTTCCTTGTGCATGAAACCCGAGTTCCAAATCATGACGATGTTGATTCTGGTCCTAAGACACTTAGGGGCAAGATATTGATGTATGTCTCCGTGTGCTAGTAGACGATTTGAAAGATCTCGTTTGAGAATGGGATATCGCTTTTGATACGCACAAACAAGAATCGTTTCAGCTGAGGGCTTCTTTAATGTTTGGTATTCATGACTTGCCAGCACAAGGTAATATGTCTGGATGTACCACGCACGGCTATTTCGCTTGTGTACATTGTGCAGACAAGACTCGAAGTGCGTATCTGCTATACGCAAGAAAGAATGTTTACCCTAATTATCGGATACACCTCAGGGGTAATCATCCTTTAAGGAAGGGAGAGAACTTGGGATTAGAAACTGATGAAACTAAAAATGCTCCAAAGCGACTGTCAGGAAAGAAGTCGTTGGAGAAACTAGAAAATGTGACTTACAAACCTGGTAAATTGGTAGTAAGAAGCAAGGCACCGAAAAGAAAGAGATATGATCCCGATGCTGACGATGATCCTTATGGCGATGGTGTTGACGAAGAACTTACTGGTGCATTCTATAAGGAGTCCATCTTTTGGGAATTGAAGACCTATCGTATCCTGTATTTCCGTCATTGTGTAGATGTAATGCACACTGAGAAGAATGTAATGGAGCATATACTTGAGACGATCTTTGATATTGGTAATAAGTCTATGAAATCGTGGAATGCAAGGGATGAATTGAATAAGCTTGGCTTGCATTGTGGAGTGGACTACCAAAGTAAACCCGGGAGCGCATTCTTTGGAAAACCAATATTTGTCTTAAGCAAAGCTGAGAAGGAATCATTTTGCAAGATTCTTAAAGACCTCAAATTCCCTTACGGTTTTGCGTCGAACCCGAGCAACAATGTTA
This sequence comes from Papaver armeniacum, assembly GCA_023531295.1. NCBI lineage: Eukaryota > Viridiplantae > Streptophyta > Magnoliopsida > Ranunculales > Papaveraceae > Papaver > Papaver armeniacum. Next base: position 193,557 of record JAJJWW010019506.1, read on the forward strand.
ATATAAAGAATTCAAGTTTTAGTAACTTCAAATCCCATGACTATCACGTCATTATGGAGTATTTGCTACTGTTTGTCTTGACATGCTTTTCCAAAGCACCCCGAATTGCGTCGCGCACTTCACTGAAGTCGGTTTGTATTTCGATTGCTTTGCTCCAAAATCCTAAGCAAAAGTGGACGCAAGAGGCTAAATTCATGGTTGCCGAGGCAATGTGTGTGTTGGAAAAGTATTTTCCAGCTTTATTTTTCGATATAAGTGTTCACCTCATGGTTCATTTGGTGATGAAGCATTGGTCTGTGGACCCGTTAGATATCGGTGGATGTACCCCTTTGAAAGGTGAGTTTATGTTTTGCTTATAAGTTGTTGTTTTTCTGGATTCGACCTATATTTTTTAATGAAATTACAATGTACAAACTGATACAGGGCAATGAAGGAGTTCAAAAACATTCCCAATAACAAAAGATACATTGAAGGGTCTATTAAGGAGAACAACCTCGTAAATGAAAGCAAATCACGTACGCCATGGAGTACAAGTCAAAACCACGCGATGGCAATCACCAAGCCAGTTGGGAGGCCTTTCTTGGAGAAGAGTCCGAGTATAGTGATGTAGGTCCTATGGGTAAGAAAGGAACAGCGAAACGCTCTCTTCAATGCAATTTATACAGATACGGAGGTGGGTGCTTTTTCGATGTAATCCAGATGGTCTTGATGATTATTATAGGTATTTTCGTATAAATATCTTCAGTCTTTCAATTATACACGTGGTGAATTAACATATTCATTCATAAGCAATGATGATTTTGCTTATCTTACAAATCGATTTTGCTTTATGTAGCTACTATTGTGAAAACCTTTTGTCGATTTCACGAGATCTTTGGAAAGGAGGTTCCGGATGACGAAGTTGAAAAACAAACAGTCTTCATCGAGTGGCTATATGAAAAGGTACTTGAATTACATCTTCGACACTGAAACTAACTAATGGGTACCGGAACTGTCTTGAATCCCGAATAATACGTTTTAGACATGTTATGTTACAAGTTAATAAGCAAATAAATGAACGTAATGGTTAGCCTTGATCACTATACATGATAGGTTTCTTAAACAAGGTAATAAATGGGTAGCCTTGATCTGCTTTTTTGCATACAAACTTTCTATTTAGCTAGTTATTATGATGAAATGAACGTAATTTGAAAAGTAATATACTTGTCTTGATGAACTGATCGTTAGCCTTGAACCGATGGTTAGCTTTGAACCGATGAAACCATACGACTTTTGGTTTAGACTTGCATACAACTTTCTATTTAGCTAAAAGCATCGTTCTACTAACTTTCGTTGCATACTGACTTTCTATTTAGCTAGTTTATTATGATGAACTCGATGAAACATTTACTACTTGTGTCTTTTTTTGGTTGCGTAGCCTGTTAAGAGAAAATAAAACGGATACATTGTTGTGGCGATATGTAAGAGGTCCCGTTGATGCGAAAGAGTTTGTTATGTACCGTGTGAATGGGTTTGTTTTCTCTCCTGGTATCATGAAGAAATAGTTGGTTTCAAGACAGTGGTGTTTGCATGACAAAGCAAACACCACATTTAGGAGCAAGAAAGGCGATAAAAATCCCAAAACTGTATTGACCAAGTGGTATGGGGTTGTTAATCAAATCTTAGAGTTGGACTATAGTCAATTTCTTGAAGTTGTCTTTTACTTATTTGGGTGAAAGTTTGGAAGTGGAAGCAAAATTTTTCCGGACTCGGATTTGGTTATGGTGAATCAAGAGAATGAGGATTCCGATAATTTGAGGGACGAGCCTGCAATTCTCGCCGAAGAGGCAAGTGGAGTGTTCTACTCAAAAGATTTAAAAATGCTGATTGGTGGGTTGTTATCCATTCACCCCGAGAAGATGATGCGGGGAATTGATAATTTGGAGAAACCCGAAGTTGGCGAGTTTTCAACAACTATTGTTAGATGAACCTAATTTACGCCCTTTGTTACGTCCTTTGACTAATTTTCAAAATTTGCAGTCGTTGTAATATACTTTAATCGTCCTTTGATGAATTTAGGAGCTTAAATGTAAGAGTTTTTACTAGACTTTGTTTGGTGTATGTGAACTGCCTTGTCTATGTACAGAAACTACATAAACTTCTATAAAAAAAAATCAGCTTTTTTGTTATGCACTTTTGGTGTTACGCGGGATGATTTCTCAAGTAATCTATGTATGAGTTTTCAACTTTTTGTGTATTGCTCTATAGTATTGGAAATGTCTTTGTGCCTTTGTTTGTCAATCTGATTGAGGTCTGCAAAACTTGTGCACTATCTCTACAGCACTGTTTAGAACCCTGGAAAAGTTTGCGGTTTTTTGTATGGTCTGTAATTGGGTTTTTTTGGAGTTTTTTTCTATACTTGTAACTCTTGAAAGCCTGGCCTTGGCTTGGCTCATTTTCTCTTTAGTACAACCTCTGAAATGAAAGAGAAAAAATCTGAAATGAAAGAGAAGCAATGATATGATAGTGTAACAAAGATTAGATGATAATAGGATATGAAGAACAGTTAGAGAAACAAAAAGACATTATATTTCTTAGTAATTATAACAGGAGCACACATATTTTTAGAACTTAGTATCAAAAGAAGCTGCACATCAGCACTAAGTTCACAAAACAAAAAACTATACCAAAAATTTACTTGCTCCACACAGTTACACATGTAACGAAAGCTGCACTAAGTTCTCAAAACAGCCAAGAACTAAAACCAAACGAGATTTGCTTCACATCGTTACTCATGTAACTTAAACAACTCAAAAAGATACCATCACCCATAACATATTCATTCATCCACAAATTCCAGCCGTTTTAAAGGCCATACTAACCATCCAGATATACCTAAAAAGTCCTTCAAAGTCATGTAATCATCCCCCTGCGGTGCATCATATACAGCACAAGTCTCATCAAAGATGGTTTCAATCTGAACTCTCCTCTCATCTGCTGCAAGGGGTTCTCCATGAAACATCCTACCCTCTAGTCCCTGCATAATGTAACCCTTAGCAGCTACCTTCTTCTTTTTGTTGAGTAGGTTCACATATTGAGTCTTTCCATCGGTAGTCTCTTGATTACCCATAGCATCAACAGCACTGCTTGAAGTAGAGCAAACCGCGGTTGGACTAGAAGCATCAACAGATGGTACTTTGTTGGTCTGCTGACTGACCACATAATCATGAAAATCCTGTGCATCACCAATAAACCATCATTAACTAGGGTAGCGAAATAAATCAAACAACCACTAATTGTGATCTGAGAATATACAATAAAACTCACCTTTGATAGCTTATTAATCTTGTCGACCAACCCACTGTCCTCCTTTGGTCCTTCACTTGAGCTTGCTTTACTAGCACTCACTGTCATTGCAAGTGATGATGTTGCGGCTTGGCTCTTTGTCAGATGCGAAGAGAAGCCACGGAAATAACCTTTTCCTTTATCAGGTCCAAACACATCAGTAATTGCATCATTGTCAAAGTCCATCCCAGATAAGTCACCATCTTTGGAGAGATTCTTTCTCTTTTCATGTGCATTCTTCACTTGTTCCTGCAAAAATTACAAGCGAACTATCACAAACACCATCCAAGAGTATAAATAGTATCAGCAAAACCACTTAACACACATATATACTCACATATTTTTCAACAAAGACTAGGATGTACTACTCCATCTTTTCCTTTGTGGCCTTCCATCCAAATTTCGTGGCGCCCATCAATAATGACTCCATCTTTCGATTCTTTGTAAGCATACATTTGTAAAAAAACAAAAGATTTTAAGTTTCCATGACACAACACCAACTTGATTTGAATTGCAAAGAAGGGTTATTGAATACAATACTTACAAGGTTGAAACTTTTTTGGGCATATGAAAGCCTTCCAAGAGTGTGTCTGAGTACTTTCTTCTCACAATTTTCCTTGTACTTGGCTCGTTTGGCTGAAGATTCGGGTTTACGTTCATTATTAATAAACTCTTGCCAAAACGGAATGTGGTAGCCTCTCGGAATTGCAGCTAATAAATCTTCGGTGGTAACTTTTCCTTTTAGCTTCTGTCTCAACCTGTATTTGAATGTCCTAAATTTTTGAGAATAAGTATTTTCAACTTTGGGGCGGACAAGACTTGATGGCGCGCCAAATGTAAACTTCAATTTAAAAATAAACAGTAGAGAGAGGTCAGAAACATGAATAAGCTATAACACTATAACTTGAATAGATCAAAGACCATGAAAATTTACCATCAAACCGTTCCATATTTCATCTTTGAAAAACTGGGGAACTAATCTCCAATCTACATAGTTAACAGGGATGTGCGTTCGTACAAGCTTCCCAACAAGAGTAGCAAACTTTCCACTGTTTTCACCATAAGCCCTCCCAGAACCATCAATAGTCACCATTAATCTAAACCCACTGCAAAGATCGGGTTCATGATCATCCTCCTGGTCATCTTGAGGTTCAGCAACATGATTAGGTACAAGATCAGCTGCATTGTTCATCTGCAACAAACAATGAGAACACAATGATATCAGTCTTAATATGAATGTCTGGCTCTCAATTAGCACTTTACACAAAATTAGTTAACAGATTTGAACTCAATAGTCAATAGTCTATATGTACAAACTTAAATAGTCAATAGTCAATAGCAATCTTGGATAAGCAAAATTGAAGACAGATTTGAACTCAATAGTCTGTATGTACAAACAAAAGGCTAAAAGAAAAACTGAAAGCAGCATTAAGGGTTGTAATTTGTACTAATTAGTCAAATCATTAGCCATTTCAATGCTAAGGGCTCTAACAGTGTTTCTATGATTATTATACCAAAACAAAAATTAAAGTCTGAATAAACAGCAAAACCTAACAAGAAAGAAAAACAAACCCAATATTAGAAAAAAATTGTATAAACATAAATTGAAGGCAGATTTGAACTCTCGGTCAAGATTGCCCCAATACTTGTAATCCCTAAAATTTGTAATAGCAAAACCTAAAAAGAAAAGAAACTTAATCGTTTGAATACCTTTTAACTAATCTGTATGAATACCTTTAGGAGTGAAAGAAAAATACAATGGATGATTTATAAGTGAGATCTGCAACAAGAAAGCCGAGATGGTGTGGTTTGATCGGGAGATTCAACACCTATTATATAGAGATTTTGATGGAAAATTGGGGGAATAATTTGTGGGAAACTGAAATCATTGCATTCAAAAGATTTTGAAATCCTTTCAGTGATATTGACAGAATTGAGAGGGAGAATGGAGCGGGAATGAAGAAGGAAGGAAGAAAACGAAAAAAAAAAAAAAAAACTATGAGTTTTCTCGATTTGGTTTTAGATGTAGGTTTTCTATCGGTATTTTGCACGTTTGACACGTTAGTTTCCATCCCCGATTAAGTCATAGTCAACTCAATCCTGTGGCTAAAAACGTTTTAGCACAATTTTCTTTACATATATATTTTTTTCAATTTTGGTAAAGAATTTTTTTTTTATTTTATATAATTTCTTAAAAAAGCAACTTTAGGAAAATGCAAAGTGGCGATCTTTTCTTTTTTTTTTTTTTTTTTTTTTTTTTTTTTTTTAAAGAAGTATAATTTAAAGCAAACAAAAATAATAATTATTATTCGTCTCTAGTTCTTCCGAACGAGAAACTCAAGTCTAGTTCTAGTAGTCAGTGAACCCGTGTTGTTCAATCTTGATATATTTCGTCTCTAGTTCTTCCGAACGAGAAACTCAAGTCTAGTTCTAGTAGTCAGTGAACCCGTGTTGTTCAATCTTGATATATTTCGTCTTCAGTTCTTCCGAACGAGAAACTCAAGTCTAATTCTAGTAGTATGTGAACCTGTGTTGTTCAATCTTGATATATTTCGTCTTCAGTTGATCCGAAGGATTAACTCAAGTATAACTCTATTAGTCTTTGAACCTGTGATGCTCAATTCTGTAATATTTCGTCTTCAGTTGATCCGAAGGATAAACTCAAGTATAACTCTATTAGTCTTTGAACCTGTGATGCTCAATTATGTAATATTTCGTCTCCAGTTCGTCCAAACGAGAAACTCAAGTCTAATTCTAGTAGTCGGTGAACCCGTGTTGTTCAATCTTGATATATTTCGTCTTCAGTTGATCCGAAGGATAAACTCAAGTCTAGTTCTAGTAGTCTGTGAACCCGTGTTGTTCAATCTTGATATATTTCGTCTTCAGTTCATCCGAACGAGAAACTCAAGTATAACTCTATTAGTCTTTGAACCTGTGATGCTCAATTCTGTAATATTTCGTCTTCAGTTGATCCGAAGGATAAACTCAAGTATAACTCTATTAGTCTTTGAACCTCTGTTGTTCAATCTTGATATATTTTGTCTTCAGTTGATCCGAAGGATAAACTCAAGTATAACTCTATTAGTCTTTGAACCTGTGATGCTCAATTCTGTAATTTTTCGTCTTCAGTTCTTCCGAACGAGAAACTCAAGTCTAATTCTATTAGTCTGTGAACCTGTGTTGTTCAATCTTGATATATTTTGTCTTCACACTACACCATTTTAAGGAATTAGCAACTCAGATTAGCAACGTCACTAGCGCCGTTGCTAATTTTCTGTTGCTAATTTTGGTTGCGAATATTTCGCAACGGCACATTGGCGTTGCTAATTTTGCAACCGTGCTCAGTAGGTTGCAAATAGCAACTGCGCTTTGTTCAAGTGTGTGAAGTACGCGTGTGGTCGGGAACACTAGGACTACTAAATACGCCCAAGTCAAACTTCGGTCAAGGCTTGCTTCTTTTTTTTTCCACCCTTCAGCCCAAGCAAGCCTATATCCCACCTTATCTTTTTCTCCCTTCACATTTTCTCTCCACCACAGACTCTTTCCTTTCCATCTCTGAACTCTTTCATCTCCTCTCAATCTTTGCATGAAGAACTGCTTCATTTCTCTTTCAGCTCTAAAACCACTGAAATAATCAGCCAGGTATAATCGTTCGCGTAATCTTTTCGTTTCAGTTTATAGGATTCAGAGATTTTGCTTTCTAGGGTTTCAGCTGTGAACCTAGTTTTTCAGTTTATCGATTTAAGTTTAAGTTTATCGATTTTAGGGTTTTCATCTGTGAATCTGCTATTTTCGATTTTACGGATTTTTATTTCATCTTTTTGATTTCAGTTTATCGATTTTATGGTTTCATTTGCGAATCCGTGTTTTCCGATTTCAGTTTTTCAGTTTCATCTTTCTCTTTCGATTTTAGGGTTTAGTCATCTCTACCAAGTGAAGAGTTAATGATTCTAAAGATAAATCTCGTGTTCAAGTATTAGCCTATTAGATCTCTCTTTGTCTCTTGTAATTCAGGATTTGTATTTTCAATTTGGGTTTTTAATTTTTTTTTTGTTAGATAAGTTGTTGTGTTTATGGAATCTAGATCTAGTTAGTTATCAATTAGTTTTTTTTTATGTTCAAGGGGATGGGGTTTGCATGAATTTGTTGTTTTCTGTTTCTATTGTTGTGGTATGTGTAAATTATTAGAAGATAAAATAAAAAGTAGATCCCCAACTGGAGTTCTAGCTACAGGATTATCTGTACTCAAGTTTTAGTCTTATCTCATAGCTAAAATGTGAGATTATCTAATTGGTAGTGCATGTTTTGATCTGTGAAGTTTTAATGAAATTTGTATTTCAATGTTTGTGTTGGTTAACAACAGCTCTGGACAAGCTCGGGGACCTGGAGGAGGAGTAGGGGCACAGACACTAGCAACCAACAACGCCATAGCCTATCTCAAAGACATAAAGCAATCTTGCTGAGTTGCCTAACAATCTTGATTGGTTGGTATTTAGAGATTTTGGGGGTTTTCAAAATCTCTTCGCTTAGTAGAACTGGTTGTGTATAATTGATCTGTGTAGTGTTTTCCCTATTGTTTTCTCGTGTTCATTGAGGTAATTCAAGTGTGATTTTCTGTGTGGAATCACAAGATGAGTGTGGAAAATGAAAATCAGCATGGTTTCGAAGAAAAATTTGAGGTAACTATTACTCCTATGCTAATACCTTACTCTTTGTGCTCGTTGTGATTGATTGTTGACTATCTCGCTCGCTTAGTTTTAGTAGTGACTTGAATTATAAATGCGATTCAGGAAGCCGTTGATTTCATATGCTAGAGAATTCCTTTTATTTCTAAGTGAATTGATGGTGTACAAAAAGGTTACCTGTCGGATTTGACCAGGCTATCTTACGTTGTTACTACAGTTCTTATTTGTTTGATTAGTAAGTGAACCTTTTCGTAATGTTTTCTTGTACTCTTATTTAACTGAATATGGGTCTGTTTTTGTATTATGGATCAATGATTTTGAAGATTTTTCAAATAGTGCACCGGAGTGGCAGAGGCCTCCTTGTAGTTTTAGTTTACAAACAACAATCTTACAAAGTTAGTGATGCTTTTCCCCAAGTTACTGAAATGTTTATGATCTAACTTTAACATGAGCTCAATACACACAATAACTGCTGCAAGCCGGTGGGGTGAATTCATGTCTTGCAATGCAGGCTTCAGTGACCAAGTAGAGATTTAAGTTAGAAGAACTTAGGAATTTCAGAACTTTCAACAAACTGAACTTAGGAACTAAGTATGTTTCTGTGTATGTCCATTAAATGAATGACATAGTTTGTATCAAATACTCATAGTTGTTGTTAACTTCAATTGAAGAATTCTTTTTTCATAATGGTGAATGTGGAAATGAAAGTGAATGAATGTGTCATGGTTTGTATATATGTGGAATGCTGAATATGGGGAACTGGGTAACTGCAGGGGGTAAATGTGGGGGGAATGGATTTTGACCAGGTCAATGAAGACTTGACCTTTTTTTTTACTGTTGCTAAGAATTAGCAACGTCTATGTTCTGTTGCTAAATTAGAACCAGAACCAATAAATTAGAACCAGAACCGATAAAATTTAGTTCTGGGGAGGGGTATTCCTGTAATTAGCAACAGCTTCGCAACGGCAGACTTTGGTTGCGAATAAACAACGTCGCAACGGCACAGTAGGTTGCGAATCCCCGTTGCTGACCAAGATTCGCAACGGAGCTTATGCCGTTGCGAAAAAATGCAACACCATGTTTTGAAACGTCACTCTGCCGTTGCGACACCAGTCAGCAACGGCCAGGCTCCGTTGCTAATCCCTAAAAATGGTGTAGTGTCAGTTGATCCGAAGGATAAACTCAAGTCTAGTTCTAGTAGTTTGTGAACCCGTGTTGTTCAATCTTGATATATTTCGTCTTCAGTTGATCCGAACGAGAAACTCAAGTCTAATTCTAGTAGTCTGTGAACCTGTGTTGTTCAATCTTGATATATTTCGTCTTCAATTGATCCGAAGGATTAACTCAAGTATAACTCTATTAGTCTTTGAACCTGTGATGCTCAATTCTGTAATATTTCGTCTTCAGTTGATCCGAAGGATAAACTCAAGTCTAATTCTAGTAGTCTGTGAACCCGTGTTGTTCAATCTTGATATATTTCGTCTTCAGTTGATCCGAACGAGAAACTCAAGTATAATTCTAGTAGTCTGTGAACCCGTGTTGTTCAATCTTGATATATTTCGTCTTCAGTTGATCCGAAGGATTAACTCAAGTATAACTCTATTAGTCTTTGAACCTGTGATGCTCAATTTCGTAATATTTCGTCTTGATTGATCCGAAGGATAAACTCAAGTCTAATTCTAGTAGTCTGTGAACCCGTGTTGTACAATCTTGATATATTTCGTCTTCAGTTGATCCGAACGAGAAACTCAAGTATAACTCTATTAGTCTTTGAACCTGTGATGCTCAATTCTGTAATATTTCGTCTTCAGTTGATCCGAAGGATAAACTCAAGTATAACTCTATTAGTCTTTGAACTTGTGTTGTTCAATCTTGATATATTTTGTCTTCAGTTGATCCGAAGGATAAACTCAAGTATAACTCTATTAGTCTTTGAACCTGTGATGCTCAATTCTGTAATTTTTCGTCTTCAGTTCTTCCGAACGAGAAACTCAAGTCTAATTCTAGTAGTCTGTGAACCCGTGTTGTTCAATCTTGATATATTTCGTCTTCAGTTGATCCGAAGGATTAACTCAAGTATAACTCTATTAGTCTTTGAACCTGTGATGCTCAATTCTGTAATATTTCGTCTTCAGTTGATCCGAAGGATAAACTCAAGTATAACTCTATTAGTCTTTGAACCTGTGTTGTTCAATCTTGATATATTTTGTCTTCAGTTGATCCGAAGGATTAACTCAAGTATAACTCTATTAGTCTTTGAACCGTGATGCTCAACTGTAATATTTCGTCTTCAGTTGATCCGAAGGATAAACTCAAGTCTAATTCTAGTAGTATGTGAACCTGTGTTGTTCAATCTTGATATATTTCGTCTTCAGTTGATCCGAAGGATTAACTCAAGTATAACTCTATTAGTCTTTGAACCTGTGATGCTCAATTCTGTAATATTTCGTCTTCAGTTGATCCGAAGGATAAACTTAAGTCTAATTCTAGTAGTCTGTGAACCCGTGTTGTTCAATATTGATATATTTCGTCTTCAGTTGATCCGAACGAGAAACTCAAGTATAACTCTATTAGTCTTTGAACCCGTGTTGTTCAATCTTGATATATTTCGTCTTCAGTTCGTCCGAACGAGAAACTCAAGTCTAATTCTAGTAGTATGTGAACCTGTGTTGTTCAATCTTGATATATTTCGTCTTCAGTTGATCCGAAGGATTAACTCAAGTATAACTCTATTAGTCTTTGAACCTGTGATGCTCAATTCTGTAATATTTCGTCTTCAGTTGATCCGAAGGATAAACTCAAGTCTAATTCTAGTAGTCTGTGAACCCGTGTTGTTCAATCTTGATATATTTCGTCTTCAGTTCTTCCGAACGAGAAACTCAAGTCTAATTCTAGTAGTCTTTGAACCCGTGTTGTTCAATCTTGATATATTTTGTCTTCAGTTGATCCGAAGGATAAACTCAAGTATAACTCTATTAGTCTTTGAACCTGTGATGCTCAATTCTGTAATATTTCGTCTCCAGTTCGTCCAAACGAGAAACTCAAGTCTAATTCTAGTAGTCTGTGAACCCGTGTTGTTCAATCTTGATATATTTCGTCTTCAGTTCTTCCGAACGAGAAACTCAAGTTTAATTCTAGTAGTTTGTGAACCCGTGTTGTTCAATCTTGACATATTTCGTCCTCTGTTCTTTCGAACGAGAAACTCAAGTCTAATTCTAGTAGTCTTTGAACCTGTGTTGTTCAATCTTGATATATTTCGTCTTCAGTTGATCCGAAGGATAAACTCAAGTATAACTCTATTAGTCTTTGAACCTGTGATGCTCAATTCTGTAATTTTTCGTCTCCAGTTCGTCCAAACGAGAAACTCAAGTCTAATTCTAGTAGTCTTTGAACCCGTGTTGTTCAATCTTGATATATTTCGTCTTCAGTTCTTCCGAACGAGAAACTCAGGGTGAACCTGTGATGTTCAAATTTGATATATTTCGTCGCTTATACAACGAAAGTCGTTAACCCAGAATATGTCAGTTAACTTATACAACGAAAGTCGCTTTTTTCGGTTCTGACAGTTTGTGATTTTCTCAAAAAACACGTAATTCTCGAAAGAACACACATGCTTCTCACACACTCCCATCAATCCGTATGATAACATCAACAAAATGTCAATCGTCCATGTGTTTTGATGGACGAATCTCAGCCGTTAAACATTTCATTTACTTTTCATTTCGTTATCCCTCAGCCTTATCCTCTTCTCTTTCTCTTTTTCTCTTATCGCTAACTCCTTTCACTTTCTCAAATCTAAATCCTCTCGTCTCTCTCAAATCCTATAACGAAGAAAAAAAAACCTCTCGTCTTTGTCAAATCCTCAAACTAAAAACCCAAATCTTTCTCAAATCCTCTCTAAAAAACCCTATCTTCGTCTGTAACCTAATTTCTCCGTTATTCACAGACCTAATATCTCTGAACCCTAACTCCGATTTGCTCAAAAATGTAAGTTATTTCTTACAGATCTATACACTTTGGTTCAAGTTTAGTGTTTTTATTAGTTGATGTTTTTGTATTTGTGATTATTTCCTTGTTTTGTTCGATCTGTTGTCTAAGAATTAGGGTTCTTAATTTCTGTTCAAATTTTTAATTAGGTTTGTTATGCTTTTTCAATTAGGGGTCTGAGAATTAGTTTGTTGATATTCGGTTATTAAAAAATTTGGGTTTGTTTCTTATATCATTAGGAGAGAAAAAAACTTTGCATATGTTGTTAATATTCGGTTATTCAGAGTTCTGAGCATGTAAGAATGAAGTAGAGTTAACAATTGAAAGTGCAATGCAGGAGTTCTTAGCATGAATTTGGCCTTGCTTATGTGATGTTTGTTATTTTTTTTTTAAAATCTTTTTTCTAATGAGTACAAACTGATACAGGGCAAGGTACATTGAAGGGTGAAAGAATCTTGTAAAGTACACTGATGCCAATCACCAAGCCAGTTGGGAGGCCTCTCTTGGAGAAGATTCAGAGTATACTGATGTAGGTCATGTGGGTGAAAGAATCTTGTAAAGTAAGCATTTGGATCTTTACAAAGTAAGCATTTGGATCCTTACTGAAGATATCGGGTTAGATTGGTGTGGATGTAATGCGAGTTCTCCGTTTCTTGGTTACGTAATATGTATACATTTTAAATACATTACATGTACAAGAAGCTGGAATCTCGCATTTCATACCTACGTGATCATTGAGAAGATCAGTCAAAAGCAGAGAAGCGGGAAGAATTGGATTTTGTGGGTTCTCAAGCACAACATCTCCGGGGTAAGCTTGATTTGCACTCGATTTATATATATCTTTAGCATAGTAATTGTATTTACTAATCCCTTAATTTTTCTTTTAAAAGTAGGATTAACCAACTCCATACTAAAGTCGGTGCTGCGTTGTATAACCAACTCACAGAAATTAAATCCTAACCTGACGTGATCGTTGGCATTCCAGTTACGGTAATATACAACTGAATTTGCGACTTATTGAGTTGTAGTATGTACTAGCCCTTTAAATTTATGAGTTGAGAATGAGAATTTGAGTTTTATACTTGAAATTGTAGGTATCTGTCCTGTGTCAGACAGCTTAAATGAGGAAGGATTAGGTCCTGTTCCTAAGAGAACTAATCTAAAGTAATTGAAGCAGAGTATGGACCACTTTTGAGTCCTCTGACAAAACCATTGTGCGGTCACCTCGTCACAACAGTGGCCATGGACCGGCGGATCTACAATATTTATTAATGTGAGCTTATTTGGTATTTTGTCCTATTAAAAAGTAGCCTTTGTTATCCTATGTGTTGGTTTTAATTTGTTACGAATGAAATTTCTTACAAACTGATTTATTTGGAGCAGGTAATGAGAAAGAAGAGAGCTGATATACCCGATATTAATCGAAAATAATGTTTGTGAAGTTATGTACTCCATTATGGTATGCAGGTGGATCGATTAACTATACTTGGCAAAGAAGTAAGAATTTTCTCTACTTACGAGATATGGTTATATCTTTGCCTAGCTCCTGTGCAATTATGTATGCTATTTGTGTCCTGTCTATCAATGGCCAGGAGATGTATTTTCTTTTATTTTGCTTGGCAGGGAGGATTTACAACTCCCCTGTCTATCATTGACATATTTGCCTTCCCTTGCTCGAGCTGTCATAGGGAGGATTTACAACTGCCCTGTTGTTTTCGTTCGTCTGTTGTTAGCTTCATGAAACAACACCATTTGGTTTTCGCTGATCCACCATTGTAGACTTAATTTTACCCCAACTTTCTTCTTGTAGGCACTGCAGTTATTCAAAGAAATAATAATCAAAAGCATTGCAAGATAAGCGAGAAGAATTGTCCGTCTGAGACTTGGTTGAGGCGTTTATCAAGATAATAGAGGAGAAGGTCGACACGATGTAAGTGTTATCTGCTACTCATTCATACTTTTGCATTACAAGATTATGTTTGTTAGTCCAGTTTTCTATTCTACTTTGGATTACAAGGTGGTGATTCTGGAGGAGGCTTTCATAGGTCTGAGTATGGTTATGAACTTTCACCATTTCCTGATGAACTTGTTCTTAATTATAACCTTCACAACGACAGTATTAGTCAGGTGTATGGCTGCATAATATAGTAACAAGGAAGAGATCGAGTATGTTAATAATTTTCTTGGCTAGCTATTTCGCAGCCATCTTCGTAAAGAAGTTTAAATACTAGTGTAGATTTATTTTGGATTTCACCAATATAATTATTTGTTTATATAATTGATTATGAGCATCCTGTTTATTTTATTCTTCATCATTCTGAACAATGCCATATGGTGTATGTGCACTGTCTAATTTATTTGGAATTTCAATGGGATGAGCATTTTACAAATATATATCATGGATGATGAGTGCCTCGGGGGCATGGTTATGATTTCTCACTAATGGAATGCATTCTTTTAAACAGTGATAAGGTAGATCATTTGGAAATATGGATGCCCTCCACCGCCAGCGAGCAATCTGTGAACTACTTGGCTCAAGTAAGAATCTTTGTATCATAACTTTGATCACTGCTTTAGATGGTACAAGATGGTCAGTTTCTGTTTTTTCGTAATGTAGGCAATAGATTACTTCACTGATAGATAACTTCAGTACGGTGTGATACTAATATGATGTGAACCTTCTATTGTTGGGAGTGTTTGAGAAGAGTAGTAAGCCTTCCCGAACAAAAAGACTTTGATATGCTGTAAATTGACATTTAGATGAAAATTACGCGGAGCCTAGATTAGGTGCTAGCTAGTTGTTAACTAGCATTGCTCTTATTCTCCAGTAATGACGAGTGGCCAAACCTGTACCAAGTCATTTCAGTTGCCCAAAACTGCTTGCTCCCAAGGCTCAAGCCAACACTAGGACAGCGTATAATTACTGCTCTTAATAAAATTTTACAGAACAATCTGTTTTCACTTTCTTGAATGATTGAATCGGACATCCTGTCAGTCATTGATTGTTGAATACCATTTTTTTCTTCAGCTTGGGTTTACATACTAAAGGCTTGATGGCGAGGCACATCTGGACAGATTACGCGTCATTAAAGGGTTGCATTACTTTGAGAAGCTTTATGGAAGCTCAGAGTGTTAGCTTTTAATTGGTTTTGGTTAAATTTCATAACGAATGGAACGATTTTGTTGTACTTGTGTTCGTAATGAATGTATGAATCTTCTTTGAGAATGCATGAGCGCAAATTGAAAAATAAGAAATTGCGGGCACTGGGTTCCAAGTTGATTTTAATTGTTTTACATGCACAGAATCGGAAGTCCAGGTCCATGAAAATGACTTTGGGCTAACCATTTTTTTTAATTGTAACACAAAAAATTGTCACGGTTATAAGCTGTGACACAAATCGTGAAGAAAAAATAACACGCGTCATCATAGGCCGTGACAAAAGGGCGACACGTGTCCTATGAGTAATCTGTTACAAATTAAAGGAAACACAAGTATGTGTTACTTTAACCGTGACAAAAAGGACACGTGTCGTCGAAGCAATAGTTGCAAGGATTCAGATAATGATTATAAGCGTTCTTTGTAAATGTGACTCTTTAAGACACGTGTCATAATCGAATTGTGGTTAATAGAGAGTAACAGGTAAAACCGTTAGATAAATGTGACAAATATGACACGTGTCGTTATCATAAAATTAGTTCAATTGTGACTATTAATTATCGTAACGGTTTTTATATGTGATTTGTTTACGCCTTTTGTCACAGATAAAAATGTTACAAAATAAAATCACAATTATTAATAACGGCCTATTTAGAACAGTTATAACCGTTACAAATTCAATAAGTAACAGGTATAGCCTGTGACAAAATCCTGGAAATGGTGTAGTGAGAATATATATAGTAATTGAAAAACTCTTTAACTAATTTCATTTGAGTCATTTGAACTAGTTATGGTTAAGATGAATAAGGTTGCTATGAGAGTGTTCATATAGCTAACCTCGGTTAACTATGGTTGAGCCAACATGGTGTACACGTTTAAGTACGGTTACTAAACCTAAATGAGGGTACATTTCATTTGTGTATAACAAGCTAAGTTCGATCTAACGGTTGAAAGATATTAGCTTGAATCTAATCAGGTTTTCATCTAACGGTGAATATTGAATGCTTTGTTACCAAGGAAACTTAGATTCCAAATCCCTAATTCGAAAACTATATCAAGGAGAACTCTAGCAACTGGGACACTTAATCCCCACACCTCATGTGTGATACTAGTTGTATAAGCTAGAGTCGATTCTTCTTTAACCTTAGGTTTTTCACGAAACCCAGTAGGTTAAATACTTAAAGACTTCATTGGGATTGTGAAGCCAGACTCAACTACTGTCTCTGTAGTTACATGACCTGATCTTGTTGTTTCTATCGTATTTTAGTACCATCTTCTCTAAGATTGGCTCGAGATTTTATCTCCGATAGGCAAGATAAAATGTAGTCACAAACATCTTCGTCTCATCGTTTGTGATTCCACAATATCTTGTTCCTATGGGGCTCATACCCATCTGCTCTCTGGGATCATTATCCGTTTCATTCACGGTACGAAAACCTTGGTTCGTACATCCACCTATCGTTTACCGGTACGGACAACCTCCATCGATGGTCGGGAAACACAAGTTCCCATGGGGATCATTACCCATTTAACTTTCGGGGTCATTACCCTCCGTTAGCATGAAACTATATTCCATCAAACGTAAAAACATGAACTCATTTCCTTTTGAAAATCGTTTTCATAAAAAACACAAGCAATCATGGCTTAACAACATAAATTTCATTCAAGCATTTATGCAAACAAGTTAACTGCAGCTATATAATATTATATGTTCCATGGTGATAACTTTATCTGATCATCTTCAAACTTCCTAAGGACATACATGAATCAAAAATTCACAGTAAACCAACGGTTCAAACAAAAGATGTTGAATTTATAATGACAACCTAAAAACTGGGCAGATTACATGTTATTAACCAAACAATTCACCATAAATTCATATTTATCTCAAATTAATCAAATCCAAAGCACAATGAAAGATAAGATATTTATCTATAACTTTTGTTAAGACCTCAAATCCTTTTAACATCATTAAGACGACCTAAGAACATCAAAAGTACATCAAAATGAAACTATCCAGAATTTCAGAAACTATCATCTAAATCTAAATAAACATTCAACGGTGAGTTTGTGGTATATTGTTCTCAAATTTTAACCATAGGTTCCTAATCATGTTATATAAATTTTAAAAGCCTGATCATCATTAGGAGATATACATTTGTGTGATTAAATTACTAAAACTAAACAATACAAAATCATACAAAATAAACACCAGTGTTTAAAATAGCGAAAGCGTAAAGCGATGCGCTCACTTAGTAAAGCGTATGGCGCTATTAAAAAGCGTTAGTAAAGCGCTGCCCCGCAAAATATGTTGTAATATAAAGAAATAAATACTTATAGATGTAAATGAAACTTCCTAGCAGAAAATCATAAAATCCGTATGAAACCAAGTTGTGAATGGAAATTAAGAAGTTCTGGAACCTAACAAAGGGAAATAAAGAAGTTCTGAAACATAAGGGAAACAGTAAAACTAGTAACTAGCCAAGAATGTCAGCATTATCCAAATCTTCCTCAAAGTAACCATCATCATCACCATGCCGAAGAGGAAGGGGCAGATACTAGAAGAAGAAAAGGCGATAAAATATAAGGAGAAGAAGCAACGTTTTCTTCTTATAGAATATAGAAGTTTAAGAGATCTGTTTAGATTTTTTATCATATATATATATATATATATAAGACACAGGGCCTATTATTTTACTGGGCTATGCTTAAAAGCCCATTTTTCTCTCCCTAATATTAACCTAATTTCATAGCGCACGTTATGAAGCGTTTTGGAACTGAGGCGTCAAAAAGGGCGCGCCCCGGAACGCTTTTTTAAACACTGGAACTAGTTTAGATATTTACCACCTAATTTCCATGAAACAAGGAGCATTTTCGAATAAGACATACGTTTCAATTAGATCATGCAGCTAGGAGTAATTAATCTGATCACCAAGAGTTAAGTACTTAGCTAATCTGACATCCATTGCAAGAATCAGCTTAAAATCATGGGTTCATTTTGTTTTATCAAGGCTTCCGTAATAATCCACTTAAAGTGATAAGTAATAAAAAATGAAGTTGATAACTTCACATGAAACAGACAAAACATTACAAGGTTTCAATCAAGTGTAGTTCTAAGTCCATTTACCATCTAATTAAGTGAGAAAGAATATACACACCAATACCATTATCAGAGTGAGAAGATATTATACTAGACCATACATGCTTAGAAAGCAAAGGTTCGGTACCAGCCAAACGAGTACAAAATTGTCTAACCTTCAAGATATAACTTTTGGGACTTTCATCAAACAGGTCATGGGAGTATTGCTGTCAGCAGAGAGACAGCCATTTTGGTGTTGTATTTTTCCCCTTTTATAGGTGTAGGATCAGAATATCGCAACTCCAATACTTCGCGAGATTAATAAACGACTGCGTCGCGAAGGAGTCGCGTGGAGGTAAATAAGTGACGTAATAGATGACGACAGTCAGAACATGAGGAAAGTGTGACGACTTGGCGAGATTTAGGAGTGTCGCGAGGACAAGCAGTTACACATTCGCGAGGATTCGCGAGTCATTCCCGAAAATAAAGGACAGCATAGCTGTCATCCACTATGTAATACCCTATATAAAGGGTTGAGTAAGTCTGTTGTAGGGAGAGATCTTTTTGAATTGTTAAGCAAGTCATTAAGAGAGAGAAAACAGAGAGTAATTGTAATTGCTTTGACTTTGTTCTAATTGTATTTGTAAACATTTCAAGAAGATAATCAATCAAGTTCAAAGTTAATCATCTTTCTAAGAGTTAATCACGTTGAATCTAATGAGGGGTGTAGTGTGGGATTTCCTACAACTACATATGCGCTAGAAACAGGGAGAATTTGGAGTAAGAAAAGAGAAATTTAATACAATTTTTAACAGTTTACCAAAAGAGAGAAATGGCTAGAAGGAGAAATGTACCAAAAGGATCAACAATCGTGAGAAGAAGCGGGAGACTTGCCGGTGAAAGGAGAAATGAAATGGGAGAATCATCAAGGATGAACATAAGAAATGATGAAGAAAATCAAATTCAATCACCAATTCAACCAATTGCAAACACAACTACAGATTATGATAGAGTAAGAGTACACACATGGAGATCAGATTCTATGGAGGAAAGAGAGGAAGAGCAACAACAGATAAATAATGGACGAGAAGAAAGAAATCGAGAAGAGATGGGAGAAACAATTCGTGGAAATGAAGAAATCGCAGCATTAGAAACGTTGAGACAAACAATGTATGAAGAAAGGCGGTTAGAAGCAGAGGAACGTGCAAATTTAACAAGGCAAAATCACGAGTTGAGAATGGAAAATCTGAGGTTGCAAAATAGAAGATCGAGAAGTAGTAACAGGTCAATATCAAGATCGGTCAGAGAAGATAGGAGGAGAACGCTACCTGTAGACACTGTTAATGAAGAAAATTTGGAAAGAGAACCAAAATTTGGTGAAGGATGTCGCGAGAGAAGAGAAATAGAAGGAGATCGTTATGTTCCACGACCTGAGACTGTACAAAATGGCCAAAATAATGGAAATCAAGGAGATAGGCAACCTCAAGAGCAGAATAATCCAACTGATGAAGAAAATCGGATAGAAGGAAGAAGAATATTGCATGGGAGAGAGGCACGAAGGAAACAAAAGGAGATCGAAGATGACATTGAAAAACACTATGTTGAGCAAGCACGTTTAGCTTGCGAAAGGGAAAGATTGAGGGCGGAAATAGAAGAACGTGAATTTGAAGAGGCAATTCGGCAGAATAATCATGACAACCGAGAAAGAAGGCGCGAGCAGAATCGCAACAATGGAAGTATAAACGAAGAATATGAAAGAGTGCAAAGGAGAGTCGATAGACAACCGAGAAGAGAAATTGATAGATATAATGGTGTACAAATTCGCGAAAGAGATGAGGGAGAAAGCCGTAGAGAAAGGAGAGAAGAAAGTAATGAACCAGAAAATATAAGTAGACATGAGCGCAGAAGAAGAGAGGCGGAATTAAAAAAGACCAATAGATTCAAATTCTGAGGCAAATGAGCAAATCTTGAGAGAATTTGCAGAGATGAGAGGAATATTGAACAGCAGAAAAGAAGGAGGAAGAAGACAGTTAGACGAAGCCATTGCAGAAGCTGCGAAGAATCCCTTTACATTAGAGGTGCAGTTAGGAGGAATACCCCCAAAATGTAACTTACCAAAGATTAACCAAACATTTTTGATGGGACAACTTGTGCAATACAACACATCAAGGCATATGTAAGATGTATGTTACAATGGGAGAATCACGATGCCATATTGTGTAAATACTTTGCATCAAGTTTGACTGGAGAAGCGTTGAAGTGGTTTGAGGGTTTACCAAAAAACACTATCACGTCATTTAACCATTTGCAAGCTATATTTTTAGGGGCGTATATAAGTAATAACTCCTCGCGACCAGGTATTGAAGATGTATTCGGGTTGAAACAAAGAGTTGGTGAAAGTTTGAGACATCTAACTGTCAGATGGAAGACAATGTGCAGCGAGATGGCCGGAAGGGTAGATGAAAGATACCTCATACTGTCATTCATAAATGCTATGTTCGCAACCAATCTATTGTATGTTCAAGTTTTTAGAGTCAAGAATACGATTACAATGACCGAGTTACGAGAACTCCAGGAGGAATATATTGCATTAGAATAAAGACAGAACGAGATGGAATCTTACCCAGTGGCGAACACAAATTCTAGTGTCGCGAATGGAAGTTTATTACCTCAACTTATACACACAGTGGCGAGCACATCGCAAGGTCAACAAGAAAGAAAGGCAGTTGATATAGAACCAAAGTTAGTAGCCATGGGAAGTCGAGATCAGGAGGAATTTGAGAAAGAAAGGAACTACTACAATCGTGGTGGGAATAATAAGATCCAAAGGCTCGATCATCCGCAGGAAACTTACGGAGGTCGAAGGCAGAATTATAACTATCATGGAGGGCAGCGAAGTCACAGAGTAGTGTGGGAGGAAATTAAAATGCCACCATTGAATGCCAGTGTGGAAAAAATATGGGAAGCAATACTCTTGATGGAAAACATACCTGCACCATGGAACATGGGAAGTGAACCACCACCTGGAGATAGAAGTCACGAGTTATGTTCTTACCATCGCTTTCATGGGCATCTAACAAATGACTGCAGAAACATCAAGAGAATTATCCTGAGAATGATTGACCAAGGGAAGCTGAATCACTTTTTAAAAGAAGAAGAGAAAGTTCAACATTTACCACCACCACCAGCAAAAGGAAAAGAAACATTTGTTATAGAAGTTGGGGCAAAGGCTAAAAATTTGTTTTGCAATTCCATTGTACATTCATACCGCACAATTGAAGATTTTCATGACAGTGTACTTAGTAGAGTTTTTACGAGGGATGATGATGATAAAGAAGTGATGAATGTTGCGAAGACATCGCAGTTAAAAGAGTGGCAACTGCAGATTATTTCTTTCTCGGCTGAAGAAGTACCCAAAGGAAGAGAAACACATGATAGCCCATTGGTTGTAAAGCTGGAAATTAATCCAAAACCTATTGAGGGCGAAGATGATGAAGCGGAAAATTGTTGGGCAATCAATAGAATATTGATTGACACTCGGCGATTCGATCAACATTCTTTTCTACCATACTTACAAAACTATGGGAGGAAAAGATGAAGATTTGATCCCTTCAACATACAAAATATATGGTTTCAATGGTACTGCAAACAAACCCAAAGGAGAGGTGCACATGAGAATACCCTTGCAAGGATTGTCAACTGATATCATGTTCTGTGTGGTTGATGTGGAGTCCCCCTATAATGCATTGATTGGGAGGCCATGGTTGCATGAAATTTTGGGTGTAGCATCAACGTACCATCAGTGCATAAAGTTTCCGCATCCTAGCGGTGTTGGAATTATAAAAGGAGATTGGATAGAAGGGCAAAAATGTTATGAGGTTGATGTAGAGAGCTGCGAGGAGAGAACGACAAAAAAAGAAAGGTTGGAGGAAGAGTATAAAGGATGAGCAAAGAAAAGAAAGACTGATGGTGCATGCCATAGAAATAAAGGAAGAAAAGACGTTGCGAAATGAATGCATGAAAGCAATTGAAAATTATGATGGAAAGGAGATATTGAAAGGTTTGACTGACGCAGAGGCAGAAGGAAGTAGGAGTAAAAGGTGTAAAAAGTGAATAGTTGCGAGAAATAACGACAATTTAGTGACGACAACAGAAGTAGAGGTGATGATTGCAGAAAAGTTGTGCGAGGATCTCGCCATGAAGAATGAATGAGAATCTATTGAATAATTGAAATGAGATTGTGCGATTGATTCGCAGACAATTTTTAAAAAATAAAAATAAAAAAAAATGAATGATTGAATGAATTGATAAAATGAATGAGTGAGTGAATGGGACGAACCTTTATGGCGTACACCCTAGTTCGCGAATGATATTTCGTAAGAGGAAAATGTAAGACCTAAAGTACGTCATATAAGGGGGTATCTCTTGACATGGCTCAGGGAAAAGGTTACACCGCTCCTGGAACCTGAATCATGGAGATTTGAGGCCCATGAAAGCCTATCCGGGAGAGATACCTTGGATTCCCAACTATATATATAAGGTTATACCCCGGTTGGGCGACCGAGGGTCTCTTCCAAGGAGTCGCCGTATGACCAAGGCGCCGAGGTACACGGGTGAGTCAAGAGTGCGGGAGCATGGAACTTCCTTACCACTCTTGACAAGTCTTGGCACATGCCGCACTCCTACCGAAGAAAACTCCACTTAGGGTGCGTCTCGTAACCATAAGCCCTATAGGTATAAGGGATAAGAGGTGCAAAAACAACCGCTTGTTGTTAAGACCGGATGGGATGAGCTAGTCTTGTATGGCCGATGTACGCCTCCTTGAAGGGGCAACCAGGGAGAAGATAAGGGCGGCACCCTCCATTAGGGAGCTGATAAGTGTCAAAAGACGCAAATGTCATGAGGCTTTATTTTCGCAAGAAAATTTAGGCTTGTCTTATTTGTGCAATGATCCTGCAGAGGCAATAATACTAACGCGAGGGTAAGACGAGATCAATGGGTTTTTACACGAAAGTGTAAGAACGTCCTGCGATTTCGTCGCAAAGACGACAATGTCACGGATTTTATGGTCGCAAGAACATTTAAACCTGTCATATTGTCGCAAATATAATGTCCGCAGAGGCAAAAATACTTAAGAAATGATAAGACAAGGTCAATGGGTCATTACATGAAAATGTAAAGACGTCCCCGCGATCTTGTCGCAATGAGGGGTGGCAAAATAAGACCTTTACTTAGGAAGGCAAAATAAGACCACACAAATAATGATAAGGCAAGATCAATAGATTTCTTAATCCATGAAGATATCTTGCGATCTTGTCGCAATGATAAAGTGCAAAGTTAATCAAAAAAAAAAAAAAAAAAAATCTCGCAAGAGTGATTAACTCGCAAAGTTGGCTATATCTTATGGACAGAGGCAAGTGGGAAGTTATAATTACAAGGAAGGGTTGTTTGATTGATATATCCGAACAAAGGAAGCAAAAGTTGAATTCATATTCAATAATCAAAGAAGTTTATAATAAGGAGTTACAGAAATGGAAGATTAACAAAGATATATATATACAGACACTACAAGAAATGAAAGAAGAAAAAGAAATTATTTCTTTGTTGGTTCTTCTTCTTTATCTGATTCTTTGGTTCCATCACTCGTCACTAGATTCTTCTTCTTCATTAGCTTCACTATCGTAAACATCCGAGACAGGCAAGTTCTCGGGAACTTCTTCAAAGAAGAAAAGGATATGAATGAAGAGGAATGTTGTGATCGTTACAAACTATTTCCATAGCTTGATTGCGAAAACGAACAGCATCATTATAAAAATTCGCCACTGTAGTTTGGAATTGCTGCTTCAATTTAGAATATCTATTCTCGCGAAGAAAGAGATCCTTTGCGAGTCGTTCTTTTTCGGTTTCAAGCTCTCCAATCCTTGTCTGAAATCTCTTTTCAGATTCTGAAAACATGAGAAAATGAATTAATGATAATAGTACAAAAAGAAAAAGAGCAGAAAAGTAAAAAGTATAATAAACAACCTTCTCTTTCAAAGATCATATCCTTGATCAAGGTAGTTTGTTTGAGCGAAGACCGACATCGACACCTAAGTTATTTCTAGCATTATCTAGAACCTTCGCAGCCCAGTGCAAACTCATCATCATTATTTATGACAAAAAGTGAACGAATTTGGTCTTCTCGCTCGCTAAGTATGGTATTTCGACGAAGGAGTTCATCTCGCTCAACTTGCACATCAAGGAGAGATTTTTGAAATTTTGCTAATGCCTGTGCACCTCTGTTAGTAATGCGATCTTTCTCATCTATGAGATCACTAATTTTCTTCCTTAAGGTTTTGGCTTTCTTCTTGGAATCAAGGTACATTCGTTTAAATTGATTAGCTAAACTTAAACTAGCTCTATGCTCGATCTCTAAGAGATGATATTTGGATTGAAGATCCTTTAATGAAAGGAGGTTAGTCTTATTTGAGGAATTACTTAGAGATTCATTGAGATGAGTAAGAAGGACATCATCATCCATGGGCTCGGGAAATGAATGGAGAAGAATGGATTCTTCAGAGAGATTATATATGTCTGCGAAAATAGTAAGTCAGACAAAGAAAAGAAAATGATAAAATAAAAAGGATTTGAGGAGTAAAGATTGCTATACCATAAAGCTGCTGATTTGCACTTTCAAGAGTAGATATTCTATTCTGTTGAGAAGTAAGCTCAGCTTCCAGTTGTTTAATTCGTTCATCCTTCTTGCGAGATGTCGCAGCTTCACCCTCTAGTTCTTGGATCTTATCTTTAAGTTGCAAATTTTTCCTTTCAAGACTGCTGTGTCTTTTCTCAAGGTCAGAGGCGACAACAAAAGAAGCTCTCCCAGACTACAAAGAAAAATATGGGAATGATTAAGATAGAGTTTATAATTGAAGTCACAAAGAAATAAAAGGATACAAACATACCAAAGCATTAAGAGCGTTTAAGAAGCTAGAAGTCACTGTCGGGAAACCCCGCGAAATGACTCATTATCCTCCAAGCAGTGGGGCATCGCAAATCTTAGCGAGAGCTTCGCAAGTAGCAGTTAAATGCTCGTCTCCCAATCCTTGCATGGAATCGGAGAAGATGCCAGACAATTGCGCCATAGCAGAGGTGGTTGAGTGATTTTCCCTCGCAGAAGAAGTACCAACCTCATTTTCATTTTCGTCAGAGTTCTCGTCTGTTTGAGAACTATAATGAGAAGAGAGATGGGTTTTCCGTTTTTTAGAAAGCGGAGCAGAAGACTTGTCCTTGTGAAAAGTAGCTTTATCCTTGCCTTTAGCCTTCGCAGCTTCAGCCTCTTCAACACCAACCTTCACACACGAATAAAGATAAGAAACAGAGGCAACAATATTGTTTAAAATAACAAAAGAAAATGTTTCTTACTTCATCCGTGAGCGATCGAAGTATCGCCAGGATATTCGGCTGTGGATTTTTTTTATACTTCTTTCTCATTTTGGTGATCTAAAATTTTCTAAGAGTTAATAAATAAAAGAAGTAGAAGATATCGCAAAACGAAATAAAAAAAAATAAATAAATAAGAAAGGAAGTATACCTCTTTTGTCTTCTCGGGCCACTTAAATTCCCAAGGATGATAATTTGCGAGATTGGCTGGGAGTGCATGTGAGCCTGCGATATAAGGTCCACTCAGAAAGAGAGGTACAACCCACCACTTTTCATCTTTGGAGTGGCGAGGGGTATTATTTTTACCCGAATGCCGGCCAATGTCCCGCATGAGCAAGTTTGTCAAGATCAACGTTATCATTTTTCTTCAATCGAACACCCCAAATGAGATTTATCGTTTCTCATAGTTATGATCGAATAATTTGCAAAGAAGTTGTCCACAGATACTTCTCGGCAACTATTTGTAAATTCGCAAATTGAGGATCTCTAACATTATCGTGGATATAAAGATCCTTTACCGGCGCCACGATAGGCGAATTCAAGCATCGACGAATACAAATCGCCATTCAATTGATAAATGACTGCGAGAACTTCTCGTGAGCAAGAATCTCATAAAACAATGGTATTTCGGGATTATATAAAGGAATGGGGAGCCCTGCGAGGAGTTGACCTAGAGAGACTATGATTTTCCGATCATCACATTGATGATCGTAAAACAATTTTTGTAAAGCATAGATGAAGATTCTTGATTAGGAATGGTTGATAAAGTGAAACCTTTTTCCTTTAATTTCTGGTAAACGTCATTGAAAAGTGGTGCGTATGTACGACCAAGTAAAGCCATTATTAGGGTATGGGAATGAAGGGAGAAGTGAAGAATCGAAAAGGAAGCAGTAGCAGAAGCGCAATTTGCGGAAGAAAGAAGTTGAAGGAAAGTTGCAGAGAGAAAATAAAAGAGAAGAAGAGAAAGAGGAGTAAGCTATATATAGAGAGGAAATAAAAATCCTCGAGAAAATAAGTGCATTTAATGCGAGATGGGACGTGAATAGTCAAGAACAAACGGTTGAGAGAGACGTGTCAAGAAAGGAATGGAAGGGAAAATATCTATAATAAAGTACATGCAAAAGTATGGAAATAAAAGGATACTTCTCATTTATTTCACAAAGCTGTGGAACTTCGCAAAAGAATTGAGGCAAGTACGTACTTTTCAAGTCCAGTATTCTCTTGCTCGTTCCCTCATCAACAAATATCAAAGATCATCGCAGCAACAAATTTTTCCTTAAAAATTGCTCTCCAAGCAATGTTCAAGGAAAAAGAGGCAAGATGTAGGATCAGAATATCGCAACTCCAATACTTCGCGAGATTAATAAACGACTGCGTCGCGAAGGAGTCGCGTGGAGGTAAATAAGTGACGTAATAGATGACGACAGTCAGAACATGAGGAAAGTGTGACGACTTGGCGAGATTTAGGAGTGTCGCGAGGACAAGCAGTTACACATTCGCGAGGATTCGCGAGTCATTTCCGAAAATAAAGGACATCATAGCTGTCATCCACTATGTAATACCCTATATAAAGGGTTGAGTAAGTCTGTTGTAGGGAGAGATCTTTTTGAATTGTTAAGCAAGTCATTAAGATTGAAAAAACAGAGAGTAATTGTAATTGCTTTGACTTTGTTCTAATTGTATTTGTAAACATTTCAAGAAGATAATCAATCAAGTTCAAAGTTAATCATCTTTCCAAGAGTTAATCACGTTGAATCTAATGAGGGGTGTAGTGTGGGATTTCCTGCAACTACGATAGGTTCCCTTCAACCCGCCCACTGGAAATGGATATGAACCTAACAGTCGCACTTCCTTTTCCTTTTCCATCTCCAAAACTCTTCTACTACCAATCTGTCAATTACATGAAGGAATGTCGTCTCGTAAGTACTCATTTACTAAAGTTTGTGTTAGAACCCAACATAGCCAGCAACTAAATCAAAGCTACAGTTAGCACTGCTTTGGTATGATATAGAAAATCATTAGTACAGCAACCCATAAAGTCTAAAACAAGGTATAAATAAAGTGTTGCACAACACGCATAGCAAGAATTACAAATATTGGCGGAGAAATTGGGCAATATAACAAACGAGTTATACAGAGATTTCTACGGCAGTAGCAAACATGATTCAAAACTCATTCACAATACAAATGAAAGATCCCCATCATTTCAAAATGTTGAAGTGAATGACTAATGACCCATGCTTTATAATCTGGTTAATTCTATTTGGGAAAATCTCCATATTTATATGAACCCTAGTTTTACTGCATTTACATAACTTCAATTCGAAAATGAATTTACAAGACCGTGACAAATCATACATGCATTTCCAGTGTGATACACAAACTCACAAATTGATAAGAATCATTCGTATCAAATGAGGGAGAACCACCTACCTCTATTCAAATTCTCAAGTTGAAGAACACATAGTATTCATCTTCCCCATTTACAATCAAACCAACATGAACACCATTACCAACTCGATGCGACCATACCTCCACAGAGCTTACTAGCATCGTGATTTCAGTCGTGTTTCTCTAAGTTTTTAGGAAAGAAGAAAAGAGTATGACCGGAGAAACCAAGGAAAGAAAAGAAAATGGGAAGGAGAAAACCCAAACCTAGCTTCCCTCGGTTGGCTTCTTTTATCACTGGTGAAAAAAAGACTAATATGCCCCCCTGGCTGGATTTACAATTCTAAATTCTTATTTTACAATATCTTCTACTAATCAAACACATAATATTACTAAGAGCTACCAGTGTTAAATTAAAACTTAAAAGGGCTGATGATTTTGTCCGAGATAGTAATTTGATTTTCACCCGGTGCTTCTAGAAAAATCCTGCATAACATTTTCTAACTTCTCCCGAGAGAGAATGTAAATGTCAGGCACCTCCATATTATTAGCCACAGTCGATCGACCACATTCATAAAATAGCAAAACCAAAATCATAAACTGAAACCCCTGCACTTAAATGAAACCTATTATAGGGGCTCCAAATATTTGGTTTTGAGGGCTCGTAAGATGACAAAATCGGGTTATGAAATAGTAAAAACCCCATATCTAACTATTTTTTGTAATGGCTAAAATACCCTCCATGAATTATAAAATTAAATTTATTATCTTTTCTTTCTCTTTTCATTTATCAATCATGATGAAGATGATGATCATATACAAAAAACTAAATCTATTGTCTTCTTATTCTCTTCTCATTCATAAATCATGACAAAGATGATGATCATAAAAAAAAAACCTACTCCCTCCGTCCCATATATATAGGCGGAGAGAGACAATTCTCTTATATTAAGAAAATTGCATGGGATTCATAATTTTATATGTTTTTTTTTGTTTTACCCTTCGTCTTATCTCCAACACAATTACCTATGTACAATAAATATGGGTATATATGGAAAAGTTCATCTTGGAAAGCAAAGTCCGCCTATTTAGTGGGACAAACAAAAACCAAAATTCTGCCTATATATGTGGGACGGAGGGAGTATTATTTTTCTTTCTCTCTTCTTCTTGTCCGTCGTGATGAAGACGATCATAAAAATAAAAAACTAAGAAAAACCATCACTTATTTTTGCAAAAAACAATTTCAGTACTGTCTACGGTTGGGACAATTCATACTTCCCAACCGTAGACAGTTCTGTCTACGGTTGGGAAATTCATATTTCCCCACCGTAGGCTGCCTACGGTTGGGAAAATTCATACTTCCCAACCGTAGACAGTTTTGTCTACGGTTGGGAAAATTCATATTTCCCCACCGTAGGCTGTCTACGGTTCGGAAAATTCATATTTCCCAACCGTAGATAGTTCTGAAACTGTTTTTCAAAAACCCAATTCGATCGATTCTGCTTATCCATGCATTGAAACCAACTAAATAAGATGGGTTTTTGATTTTTACCTTATTGAAGTCATTGCGGGTGGATTAAATGGTGTTAATCGATAATGAATTATTTTGAGAATTGACGATTAATCGAAGAAATAAGCGATGGAGGTGATGGGGAAGAAGGAAATGGAAGAATTAAAGGAGAGGAATGAAAACAAATTAGTTTTAGGTTTTCAATATTTAATAGGTTAAGGGTATTTTAGTATTTTTCTTATGAATTAGGTCCCCTTATCTTCATTGTAGGATATTTGAATCCTTAGGAGCCCTCAAAACTCTTTTCTTGGAGCCCCTATAATAGGTTTCACTTAAATATGATTTTTACTTAATTGTTTTTATTACAACACGGCCATAATTCGATGGGCCAACCCGTGATACCCAAGTTCCATGGGTTCAATGGGCAATCAAGACAGGGATTTTTTACCTCGGGTCTGGCCTGGCTAGCCTCCCATCCAGACGCATGAAAAATACAAACAAACAAAAAAACAGATTATAGATGGGGCAAAACGAGTTGCTGGTTTTTAAGGAATTGAGGAGACGACCGTGCGGAGGAAACTCCTTGAACCGAGCGAACTGTCTAATCTCACACAGATGCACTGCAAAAAGGGAGTCCTTTGAATTCGAGAGATCAATATATAGGACTCCGGCCTAAATCAAGACAATGGTCGTTCCAGAGTCAATTCGGCCACAAGAGAGGATGGGTCGATCTGTAGGAGGGAAGCTGAGAAATGTGTGAGATCAATGGTGATCAAGGATTGTGAATGTGTTTAAGGTTTCTGCAAATTTGACGAACTGTTGAGTTCGAATAAGTTCTGGTTGATTAATCAAATTCTTGAGAGTGAATGCTCAGATAAAATTCTTCTGTTAGCCGAATGTTGTTTGTCTTGTTCAATCATGTGTTCAGAGCCTATTTATATTGCTAGTAGACACATTGATCCCATGGAGTGTGACAGTTGCTGGAGTCAAAGAGTAGGGAAGTGGGAAATCGTGTTAAAACCAGTTGCTCATCGTGCGGAGACTTGGTTGATTGTCCACCCACTACTTTGCTAAATCCTCTAACCGTTTGCACGACTTTCTCACATTCTCATCGTGGATGACGCATGATGTAGACCACCATACCAAAACCCTAGTTGATATCCCCCATGTGACACGATTGATGTCTTGTGATTTTAGTTAGTCAGTTGCTGACTTGATGAGACAATGAGTCTTTGTATTGCTGAGTCGAACATGATTTACAAATGTTATAGGACTCATGAATTAAACGTGTCTGTTGAGACAGATGTATAATTGTCGAATAAATGTTGATAGTTAAGGTGAGAAAATATTGCTCATTTGATGAATTGTTGAATATTGATAGTTGAACCAATATTCCTTAGTCTGAGCAAATATTGCTCATCTGAGCAAATGTTGCTCGTTTGATGAATTATTGGAAGCAGAACCAAATAAAAATATTAATTTAAAATACTGGCAACTGAACCGAGTATGATAATTAAAGTGTTGATTACGAGATCAACATAAAATTATTAGTGTTTGAATCTGGAACTATGAACCTTGGATTCAAAACCCTAAATTTGATCAAATGATGATTTATTGAAAATCAACCACGCAGTGAAGGAGGAGGGACCGGCTACATGGGATGATGGACTGTCCATATAGCGCCCAGATGCTCGAGTGAGCAAATACCAAAGTCTCTTGAAGACCAGTTGGTCAAAGGATGATTAAATACTGGTTTAATCATTTATTAAAAATAATGCTCGTCTGAGCCTTAGGTGGTAAAACCTAATTATGACGAAGTGAGGGACCGACCAAGAAGTCATGGAACCGGCCCTGGTTGGTCGTGGGATCGATTGACGATCATTTGATGAAATTCCAAGTTGTTTGGAAGAGTTTGAACCTAATATGAACAAATTAGGTCAAATTATGAAAATATGTGGGACCGGCTTCTTGCAAGCCAAAGGGCCAACCCTGGTCGGTCAAGGTAATATGCCCATGTCACCAAAGTGTTCGTGTCTCAGTCCTGGGAATTTTGATATTTTCTGATGCGCGTCTGAGCAACATTTGAGAAAATATGAAGAAATCAGGATTTTTGCTCAAACTGAGGAAACTTCATAAGATGAAGGAAATAATAATAAAATAAAGAATCATGAAGTGTGGAATCGGATATGGCTAAGGAACGGCCGGCCGGCCAATAAGCCCGGTCACATGGCACTTTTCCTAATTTTATATTATTTTCATGATTTGAAGGAAATCTTATGAAATCAAGGAGTTTGTTGAAATAAAGGAGTTTCCTTAAAGTGAAGGAGTTTCCATGAGATGAAGGAAACAATAATAATAATAAAATAAGGGGGATGTGGGACCGGCCATGGCTAGGGCATGGTCGGCCGGCTAGTGGCCAGGTCCCGTGAACCTCCCTAATTTTATATCCTTTTCCATGGTGTGAAGGAAATATCATGAAATTGATGAATTTTATGGGATGAAGGAAATAATAATAATAAAATAATAAGGAACGCAAGGTGTGGGACCGGCCACAACTAAGGCATGACCGGCCGGCTAGTGAACCCGAGCTCGTGACACTTTTCCTAATTTTATTTTATTTCCTTGATACAAAGGAAACACCATGAAACTGGGGAGTTTTCCTTAAAACGAAGGAGTTTTGTTCAAATGAAGGAATTTTCATAAGATCAAGGAAAAATAATAAAATATGATAAAATAAAGAACTAGGCGTGGGACCGGCCACGACATGACTGGCCGGCCGGTGGGCCCAGTCCCCTAGCGCCTTATCTAATATTTTTTTTATTATTACTTTTCTTCCTATTTTGCATAGGTTCATCGTTTCTTCGTATTTTTGAATGCTCGTTCGTGCATTCAAGTGCTTGTTAGTGCATAATTGCTGAGTAAACTTGCACCATTTTGGTCGGGGCTTACTCGATAGCGGCTCAAATGCCCTTACGTTTGAATATTTATTACTAACCCATGGAATTCTGCTAGGAAGAACCATGATTTGAAGTAGTGAAATATTATGAAGAACGTAGAATGTTTTCTAGGGATTCAGTTAATAAATCTAACAACTAGAAATAATTAATTAATGGCTCCATACTAGCATGTTGTCTATGAGCATTAATTATTCGAGAATTGAGCGATATGAGCTAGTTGAAGCATCATATTTATTATGTATAGTCAGGGAAAACGTTGTTGCATCCTGAAGACGTTATCGCTCTATACTAGCAGGCAAGCTGTCTAGGAGCCGTCCAATCATTAAGATTCTATACACATGTCTTTTATATAGTCATGGAAAACATTGTTACGTCCTTATTTCAGGGTGAAAACGGTTTCTGCTGATTTCGGTAATTTCGTGTGAGTGGGTGAGAAACTGTCTAAACCCTAAACAATCTATTGCAAGGGAGTATTTTAGATTCGAGAGATCAATCTGTACAAATCCGGCCTAAACCAAGAAATGGTCGTTCCAGACTTGCTTCGGTCACAAAGTGAAGGAGAAAGGTTCGTTTTAGGGAGGGAAGCGAAGAAAGTGTTGAGACCAGAATAGTTGATTCTGGAAGAGTAGTTGTTTGACTTGTATCAGAAAGTGAAAGCTAACAGATGGGAAAGCTGGCAAGTGTTTTCTGAGTGTTGTATGCTCCTGACCAAAACTTGTCGTTTGGTGGAAATAGGTAAGACCAATTTATACAAGTCAAAGTGAAACGTACTCTGGTCTTGTAAGAAATAGAAACGGATGAGTAAATGGGAGGAGGTGGTAACCGGTAACGCCCGGAATTGATGTTCCATAATGAAGGAAAGCGTTTCACCATTACTTCCTGTATTTGCTAACCGCATTATTCTTATGACACTTTCATATAACGCGCGTAGTGTACGCCGCACGCTGTAAACCGCCAAACCAATACCCTTTATGAGCATCCCCCAGTTTGTGACATGTGTTAGATGTCTCGAGTGTTTTCAAGGGAAAATGTGTAGTAAGGTGTTACGTGTGGCATGGTGGCATTCCAGTGGCCATGGTAGAGTCGACATGGCTTTGGGGTTTAGATGTAAACCGTGATGTTTTGGCTTTGGGTCGTAAGTTAGGTGGCGAACTTGAACGGTCGAGATCCGCATCTCAGAGGGAAGGATAGTCGTTGATTATTGCAACCCTCCGTTTTAGCAGCCAGCATTGAGCATGGCTTTGCCATAGAGTAGGCGCTGCCAAATTAGGGTTTAGGTGCAAACTGTGTGTTTTTGGCTTTGGGCCGCAAGTTGCCATGCGTCAGGTGGCGAACTTGTGTGGTCGAGATCGACATCTCAAAGAGAAGGGTATTCGTTGATTAGTACAACGCTTAAAGGATGGAAATATATGAAAAAGAAGAAAACATCTCAATTGCAACGCTTATTACAACACCCATACCAGCCCTGTTCAGCCAAATCAAGTCTACTCCAACCTTATTTAGCGATTGAATCTCCTTCCAAAACGCTGAAAAATCAAACCCAAAATTGTTCTCGCTGCAAAGATATTTCCCGCCAAAACTTGAATACGAATTTTGTGAAGATGACCTCCCCTTAACAGGTTCAGGTGTGCCGATAGCAATCTGGGTGCCCCTTAGTAATTTGGTCACCCCTTATCCAAAATGGGAGTCCGAATAGCAGGTGTCCTCCATAGATGCCTTTAGCAATTTTTCGAGCCGATTTCTTCACGCATGTTTATTTCTCCAAAAACACCTACAACGACACAAAAAGCCATAATAAATACAAAATTGAGCACTAACAATATATACAATTGAGATTATATCAGACACAAAAATGTGTCTATCAAATACCCCCAAACTTATAATTTGCTAGTCCTCGAGCAAATCAAATCTAGAAAATAAAATCCTAACTCACTGTCGCAGGCATCGTCGGTTGCATTTAGCGTATGCAACAAGCCTTTAAACCCCTAGATGGCCCTAATGGCCGAGTTATAGTCTCGGGAGGGCTTACAAGAGATATACCCACAAAACCTTTACTCCAGACTCTAGATATCTATGCAGAACCTTGGAAGGCACTAAAGAACCTCCTTGGTTGGCATACTTATTGACTACAGGAGGAAGTACCCTGATGCGAAATTCCAATTGTTGTACACGAGTTTGCACTCAAGCATACTAAAATTCATATATAAGTGACAGAGCTCTAATCAGATAGTTTCTGGACATCATAACCGGAATCAACCAATCACATGGATAGATTAAGAAGATGGATATAGAGAAAAACGTAGATGGTTTTGATGTTGAATAAGATGAACGGTGTTTCTCATATCTGTCTGAAGGCCACTGCCAAAATGAACCTATCCTAATGGACTGAGATACTAGTCTGACTAATATCAACACAACTGGCATATACAAGGGAACCAGTGGTCTATAATCCTAAGTCTAGGTCAACACAACTGGCATATACAAGGGTACCAGTAGTCGACTTTATTTAATTTATTCTGGTTGGTCTGGTCTCAATTTCTTTTTCTTTTTCATAATGTATATTTTCCTTTTTTTTTTTCACTTTTTTTTTTTTTTGGTATCTCAATCACTCTATTTCACCCTAGCAGTGGTAACAACTTGAATCGTGAGCCCCACCAAATCACTTAGAAACATATTTAAAGGAAAAAAAAATCTAAACAGAAGGTGAAAAGAATTCAACGAGATATGGCAAAACTACCATGTTTTTTTCTAACACCTAAGCTATGTGCTTTAATGAATAAACTCTTTAGATGTTTCCATCTAATCAGATTGGTTCCTCAACTCCTACAACCAAAATGCTTCCATCCACTTAGATTGGTTAGTGCCATCCTTAATAAGCATAAATTTCTAGGCTTTGGAGTTTAACAATGCAATTGAAAAGTTTCTCCTATACCCCCAAACTTAAATCTAACATTGTCCTCAATGTTCTAAAGATAAAATTAAAATCATGAACAAGGAGAAACTGTTACCATTTGAAGTAAAAGAGTTAAGGAAAGATATTACCGTGTCGCATGAATATTGGGTTACCTCCCAAGAAGTGCTAAGTTTAATATCTTCAGCCGGACTAAGAAAGGATTAGTCACCTCATAGAATCATAAAGTAATAGCTGGAATTTTTGTGGGTCATCAAAACCAAATAAAGCTACCACAAATAAAAGGAATCTGCAACATGCCAAAAAAATGAACAAATAAATCATACCCTTGTCTAGTTTCATGTTTAAGACAACTATATCTAGCTGTGTTTCAGGTTCAGGCTCTATGAAAGGGTCTAAATAAATTACTTTGGGTAACATTTCCTCATAAATAATATCCAAAAGATCAGGTTCTAAGGTCTGGAAAAATTTAGAAGCACGCAATAATAACCTGAATAATTGAGGATCCTCTAAGTCAATCAGATTTGACTCACAAAGTTGACCATAATGAGAGCAGTGGTCATTCTTAAGCAAACGTGTCAATTCTATTTTCCTAAAATAATTAGGTTTAGTCTCAGAACTTAATAACTGACACATTTGGAATTTAAACATTCCCACAATTGGAAGAAAAAAATTTGGTAGGAAAACAAAATCAATCTGGGTATCACAGCCTGGGTAAACCACATCAACCCGAGGATGGATTTCTAATAAATGAACTTCCTTATGGACATCACTAGGTTCGGGAAAACGTGTATGAAGAGAATATTTTGAATGGTTGAGGCACATATGTCAAGTCCCAAGTGAGGGATCTCTGTAAGAGCTAAAGGTAAGGCACAAGGAGAATGATAGTCACCCCCAAACTTAGAGTTTTGGGTGTCTCTAGATAGACTAGCTACAATTTCCCTAATTTCTAGATCATCGGAATCCTGAAAATGTTCAATTGCTTCTTCTAGGTTATACGCATCCTCACTCAAATTTAAAAGCTCTATGAGTTCATCTTCTTTATCTAAGACTAATGTTTCTAAATCGCTAGACTCGAAAACAATATTCTCAGAATAAACTCATTCCTCAAAACTATCATCAGCTTCGTAATCATAAGGAAATACTACATTGTCTAAAATGGTGGTATCTCTAGTCAAATCCTCGTCCTTTTGAATAGGTGAATAATTATTAAAATTATTTGAATTTGAACTAGAAATATTATCATTGTAAAGCTCAATTGGAGTAACAAATTCCTGATCACTATGCCGACATATTTCAGATTCTTCATCAGCACTATCCTCATCATAATCATCATAAGAGCATGAAAATGGTTGAACCTCATCTAAACATGTAGTGTTACCAATTCTAACCTCGTCATCCTGATTATGCATATAACTATCCTTAGTTTCAAGGGTATTATTAGAAACAATATATTGGAAATTAAGCCTATCTTGAGCAAGTTTTTCCACAATCCTATTTGTATTATCAGTAAATTGCTTGAGAGACTCTTCTAGAAACATCCTAGTTGACTGCTCTCGGGACTCGTCCGTAATATTAAAGATTTTCTTCATAAATAAAGAATGATTCTTGAAAGGCTCTTCTAGAGAAATAGACGAATTATTTTTCTCATATGATTGATGGGTGTGTGAATAGTAATTGGGTTCACCATGGTATGAGCCATAACCTTAAAAAGGGGATGCTCCCAACCACTATTCACACTATGGTTATGTCCATTTTGTGAATCAATCGGATATTCGTTGTATTGTCTATTGTAATACCAGTTCGACATTTTATTTCAGGGGTGTGAGTTGTCACACAAAATAAAACCCACTGACAGGGGATTCGTGGGTGGATAGAGTCTTACCTCCCGTACCAGACGGGCGATGAACCGTTGAAGTCGACTCAGGCCACCGACTCCCATGTCAGTGTACGAACCTGAGGGGCCGAAACAGTATCGTAACTGTCGTCCTTCCCTGCAGTAGTTTTATTTAATTTTTAACCCTTCCTTAGGGTTTTAAAAATAATGTTCAAATCAAAAAACTAAAGTCCAAAAAAATGTCCAAAAATAAAAAGAAAAATTGCAACAATGAAACCATATTTACAGTTTCTAAAAATAAAAAGTAATAAAGTCTAAATAAAATAAATATATACAAAATCTTCTTCACTCCTTGGACTCCTCTTTTCTTTCCTTCTTTGGCGATGCTTTCCTTTTATAGCACTTTTTTTTTCCTTGTAGCTTCGCTCCAAATATGAAAAGAATCAAAAAATACCAAAGGCGTAAAAGAGAAAAAAAAAATAATAAAAATAAACCTAAAACAAATCTAAATACAAGTCCTCGTCGGCGGCGCCAAAAATTGATGTGTTGTAGAAAGTAGTAACAAAAGTTCGTTCAACTCGGACTTGTGTAGACTCGATTTAAGACTTAATAAAAGAAAACACTAAAAACAAATAAAATATATTCACAATGTTGTCACAATTATCGAGAAAGACTGGGACTTAGGATTCCACCAAACTTCATAATTAATTGGTTCATACAATAATTCATAACAATTCTAGCTCTTTGATAGACTCTATATCTTTGCCAAAAGTAGATTCTTAAAAGATTGACTGTAAATCACAAGCATGGCGCATCAAAAGTACTTAGACCAAGCATACATCATCAAACAAAATCACAATCAATTAAGAAAAATCATAAATCGATTAAAACAAGTGCAAAAGTCATAAAGAATCAATTATAGTTACCAATCCATTGTGAAACATGGCTTCCTCCGCCATCCCAGTGTTGGGGTTTAGCTTCTCATGGTGAAAATATGCCCAAAGGATTTATTCATAACTCAAAAGGTGTTTAAAGGATGAAAATATATGAAAAAGAAGAAAACAGCTCAATTGCAACGCGTATAAGCGTTAGAAACTGTCTGTTACAAAGACTACAGAGATATAAGACTGCTGCAATGACTGACTTATGTATTATCGTTTATTTCGTGACTGACTCTGGCAGGTATATGTTCTTGAGTTCTTCTTCTTCACCAACAGCAGCAACGTACCTCTGCAACTCCTTCTTTCTCGCTCTGCAACTCCTCCAAACCCTCCGTTCGGTCCCCCAAAGTCTCGACTCCCTTCTATGACTCCTCTGAAGCCTATTTATATCATCACCGGCTGATTAAAACTCTCTTGAATCCCAAAAATAATTACTTTTCCTTCGTCCAAAAGTCACGGAACTTGGCTATATCTTCTCTTCTTTACGCGCTGAGTTACTCCAAACTTTCCATATTTGATGTGTACGAATCTTAGGAGAATATTGACTCCTATTTCACACGTAACTTCCTTAAATAATCTCACCAGAGAACCCGAGACCACCACCAACCCTGTTTTACCGAGAATCATTGGAAATTCTTTTTTTCTCGAATCCAAGCAACGTATCAACCCTGTCTTGATGTATGGATTTGATACCAATACATATCCAAGTCCAAACCCACGAAAATCCCGTCCAAAAATCTTCACAGAAAGTTCGAGTATTTTCTTATTCCCTGTTCTCCTCATCGTGATTATCTAGCCCAGTTTTATCAATTACAACACCCATACCAGCCCTGTTTAGCCAAATCAAGTCTACTCCAACCTTATTTAGCGATTGAATCTCCTTCCAAAACGCTGAAAAATCAAACCCTAAATTGTTCTCGCTGCAAAAATATTTCCCGCCAAAACTTGAATACGAATTTTGTGAAGATGACCTCCCCTTAACAGGTTCAAGTGTGCCGATAGCAATCTGGGTGCCCCTTAGTAATTTGGTCACCCTTATCCAAAATGGGAGTCCGAATAGCAGGTGTCCTCCAGAGATGCATTTAGCAACTTTTCGAGCCGATTTCTCCACGCATGTTTATTTCTCCAAAAACACCTATAATGACACAAAAAGCCATAATGAATACAAAATTGAGCACTAACAATATATACAATTGAGATTATATCAGACGCAAAAATGTGTCTATCAGTGGGCGCGGCCAAATTAGGGTTTAGGTGCAAACCGTGTGTTTTGGCTTTGGGCCGCAAGTTTCCATGCGTCAAGTAGCGAACTTTTGTGGTCGAGATTTGCATCTCAAAGAGAAGGGTAGCTATTGATTATTGCAACCCTTCGTTTGTAGCAGCCAGCGTTGAGCATGGATTTTCCATAGAGTAGGCGCGACCAAATTTGGGTTTAAGTGCAAGCCGTGTGTTTTTGGATTTGGGCCGCAAGTTGCCATGCGTCAGGTGGTGAACTTGTGTGGTCGAGATCTGCATCTCAAACAGAAGGGTAGACGCTGATTATTGCAACCCTTCGTTTTGGCGTGGAGAAGTGGCTGACATGGTTTTCCATTGGTACGGTGGTGCGGTTGGCATGGTTGGCATGCCTTGGCGTAGAGACGTGGCTGGCATGGTTTGCCATTGGAACGGTGGTGCGCAGCGGCATGGTGGTGCTACTGGCATGCTTGGCATGCCTTGGCGTAGACGTGGCGGCATGGTTTTCCATTGGCATGGTGGTGCGGCTGGCATGGTTGGCATGCCTTGGAGCAGAGACGTGGCTAGCATGGTTTTCCATTGGTACGGTGGTGCGGCTGGCATGGTTGGCATACCTTGGCGCAGAGACGTGGCTGGCATGGTTTTCCATTGGCACGGTGGTGCGGGTGGCATGGTTGGCATGCCTTGGCGCAGAGACGTGGCTGGTGTCGTTTACCATTGAAACGATGGTGCGGCTAGCATGGTTGGCATGCCTTGGCGCAGAGACGTGGCTGACTTGGTTCTCCATTGGCACGTTGGTGCGGCTAGCATGGTTGGCATGCCTTGGCGCAGAGACGTGGCTGGCTTGGTTCGCCATTGGCACGGTGGTGCGGATGGCATGGTTAGCATGCCTTGGCGCAGAGACGTGGCTGGCATGGTTTGCCATTGGCACGGTGGTGCGGCTGGCATGGTTGGCATGCCTTGGCGCAGAGACGTGGCTGGTATGGTTTTCCATTGGCATGGTGGTGCGGGTGGCATGGTTGGCATGCCTTGGCGCAGAGACGTGGCTGGCATGGTTTGCCATTGGCACGTTGGTGCGGCTGGCATGGTTGGCATGCCTTGGCGCAGAGACGTGGCTGGCATGGTTTGCCATTGGAACGGTGGTATGGCTAGCATGGTTGGCATGCCTTGGCGCAGGGACGTGGCTGGCATGGTTTGCCATTGGATCGGTGGGAGAATTAGGGTTAGGTGTATACAACGGTGATGTCAGTTAATACTAATGGTTTTGTCGTGGAACATGACACATGTATATATAAAAAAAAAAGGTACCCTGGTAATTCTTACGTAAATACGTTGATTGATTCAATAAATGCGCTATTGGTCATAGTGACGTCATGTCAGATGTACGATTTTACGATTTTATCCCTAAGCTAAAAACCACCATCAACAGTCCTGAAGACGTTATGCTCTATACTAGTAGGCATGTTGTCTATGAGTCGTCCAATCGTTCGATTCTATATAAAAGTGATTACTGAAATTACTTAGTATTCATGAAATCTGATGTTGCCTCAGTTGAGAGACTACATATTCATGTATGCTCTGAGAGGCAATATACTCAATTAGAGGTTCTTGTGGCATCAGTTTTCATGCTTTAATGAAAGACATGAGCCTCAATACTCATCTGATTGCTGGATCAGGAATATGTAAGATTATGATTTTACGATTTCAGCCTTTGCCAAAAATGCACCATCAAAATTAAGTCCCCTGCTTAGTGAGGGACAATCATGTTCCTCAGTCAGCACTAGATGGTGATTTTTCTAGTTACAGACGAAATAAGTAATTGAACTTAGTCGTAAGATAGAATGTTAGATTTTCGATTTGCTCCAATGATGCCATGTACGAGCAATTGCCGAGATAAAGATACTGGTGATACGATAGAGCGTCGTCCAGCAGGCCTGAAGTGATGAGGCGCTGATTTGGGTGGTGGAATGTCCAATTTGATGGGTTTAGCATTCGTCATCCTCTACGAGCTGCAGGAGAACTTACTGAAGTTTCACCCACCTCGAGCCGGCCTAACTTTGAAGTTTTTTTTTTTTTTAAGAAGCTTGTAACTTGTTCATGAGTTTTTCATGTTAGAATTATATATACATATGCATATATAGGCGTGAGTTTTATAGAAAACCCTTGTTTTAGGAACGAACGTTCGCT
Source organism: Papaver armeniacum (assembly GCA_023531295.1). Classification (NCBI taxonomy): domain Eukaryota; kingdom Viridiplantae; phylum Streptophyta; class Magnoliopsida; order Ranunculales; family Papaveraceae; genus Papaver; species Papaver armeniacum. Next base: position 235,175 of record JAJJWW010019506.1, read on the forward strand.
CGTTAGTTTAAGTAACAAGCATGATCCCTTACTTAAGAGAGAATTTTTTTTTGTTATAGACCTGTGTCCAGTGATAAAATTTTGTTTATGAGATTTTTTGAAAACCAAAATTTTATCTTAAAAGTGTGAGTTTTCACAAAATCGAAATAAACCCTTGTTTCAAAGACGGACGATCGTACGACGGAAAAGTTTTTTTTTTGTCAAAAATCCGTGACATATTCACGATTTTTATTATTCATGTGAGTTTTTTTTCTCACGTCAATTTTTTTTAAGAAATTACGTGAGTAATTCACGTTATATATCTATATATATATATATATATATATATATTATTTTTTTTGACAATCAAAAATTGATTTTGAGTAATCATTAAAAGTTGGCAATTATTTATGATGAAATATTGCCTTGGTGTGAACTTCCACAATTCAATAGTGAATATTCACTCAGTGAAAGATATGTTCACGGTTTTATGAAAAATCAAGTTTTGATTTTTTGAATAATGAATTTTTTGCTCGTTTTTGCAGAAGAAGCGAGCAAATTTTTGAAATCACCCATCGTCAGTGAAATTGTAAACAGATAAGAGTTGGATTGTTACCGTTTTCCACGTGTTGTTTCCAACGTGTTTTGACTCCAAGCTTTTCGTAATAGACAATGGTGACTCCTGGGTGTCTCTGATTTCCCGAGAAATATTCTGGAAACACCAGACCAAGATGAGGAATTTTTCAGGTATTCATGCTAAGGTGAATCGTCCTGAGATGAGGGAGTTGATTCGTGGTACGCCTCTTGATCAGCTGAGGAAGAAGATAGGCGAAGATGAAAAGCTGAAATTCCGTTGATCGTAGAGTTGAGCCGTATCCACCCGGTATGAAGGATGAACGTTTAGCCAAGATCGATTTCCATGTTGAATGTAAGGAAAATGACCATTTGGATGTTGTCTATGATGATCCTGAATATCATCTCGAAGAGATTGCTGCAAAAACATCCATTTGTTTGCGTCTTCGAAACTTATGGAGCCATCATGGAGGGACGCACAGTATCACAGTAGCAGACTGTCAGTCCCCAATATTGGTTGGGTCTTCTCTTCGTTCCTTCTCTTTATTCTTTATTATTTATAGAAAGATGGAGATATCAAGGCTTAAAGACTTTGTGGAAATACCTAGGGGACGTCGCTCAACTGTGAGTGTTATGAATCCTGTATAGAAATTTCTACTCGCATGTCACCCGCTCTGGAAGTTGCTGAAACTTCATACGATGTCGAAATTTGATGATTGACCCCAACTTTCGAAGCTAAGAGAATGGGGAATCATATGCAAAAATAATCCTTCGGTTTGGAGGTGTCGAAATTTGATGATTGACCTCAATACTCATCTAATTGTTGGATCAGGAATATGTAAGATTATGGTATTAGTCGGTTATATGCATGTTTTAATGAAAATTGGAAACTAGAGAACTTACTTCTGGAAGAAGAGGTTGGCATTGCGATCAAGACAAATAAGAATAAGCAAACCAACATACTCATTTTGGCCATGATTATCAAACGTTAAAACTCCGTTATTTACTCATTAAAAAAATAAAAAAACTCCTTCTTGTATGTATGACCCTTACTTTTTTATTACTACTACAGTAAAAACTCCATATATTAATAGACTTGGGACTTCGCAAAATTATTAATATATGGAATTTATTAATATAGGGAGGTATACAAAAAAAAAGAATGATTAATTGGGGGATAAAAAAACTAATTGGGGGATATAGGAAAAGGACAAAAAAAGTCCAAATATCAATTCTGGGTCACCCCTTATCTAAATATTTTTTAAAATCCTAATATACCCATCACTAATCAGGATTAGTGATTAATAATAATTAGTAAAAATCTTAAGATTTTGTTAAATGATTAGTGTGTATTTGTATTTGGGTGAATGAGATGAGAGTAGAAAGATGGAAAAAAAAATTTGAGAGGGAACTTTTTTTGGTGGAAGTGGAGGATGATTGTGAAGAGAGAATTGTTGCTAAGAGGTTGAAAATTTGATTTTTTTTCTTTGAATCCACCATTGTTGCAGCTGAAAAAGCTTGGTGCCGGCATGGTATTCAACCAAAAAACCATGCCGGCATTTGTTGGAATTTTTCATAAATTGTTTGCCACTATCCGGGTACGATTTTTTTCAGGTTTTGATCTTCGAAACTTATTTTTTCAGGTTTTAATGAGTCTACTTTAAGCATGATTATGTGATTTTCGAGCATCTTGGGAACTACTTAGAAGCATGGTTTTTGCTTAAATTTCTATCAGGAACATGATGAAAAGTATCCAGGAAACTTCAATTTTTTTTCACTTGACTACCGGCATTGATAGCTTTCTATCGAGCATCGGCACCATTTTCCGGCGTGGTTCTTCACCAATTCCGGCATGGTCTTCATCACTTAGGCGATGTAAAAAAATATTCCGTTTTGAGTTTTTTTCGGTTTTAATCGGTCCACTTAGGCACAAGTAGTTAATTCTCGAGCATGCTTGCACCTAGGTTTAGGCATAGTATGTTGCTTAAATTTCTATGCCGGCACATGATGAAAAGTATCCAGAAACTTCAATTTTTTTCACTTGACTACCGGCATTGATAAATTTCTATTGAGCATCCAAATTACTCATTCTGCATTGAATGTTAGTTACCAACCATGCCACCCAGTTTAAGCATGGTCTTCATCAATTTAAGCATGGTCTTCATCACTTGCAGCATGATCTTCATCACTTCCGAATTAAAAAAAAAATATTCGTTTCCAAAGTGAGGAGCCGGCAGAGAAGGAGAAGAGAATTTGAAAGAGAGTGGGGAGAGTTTAGAATTTGAAAGGGAATGGGGAATATTTGGGTTTCAAATTCTAACCCTGAAAGTGATTAATAAGAAGTGGAGATGGAAATGGGGGATATGATTTTGTTTTTTGATTTTAAGTTTTTTTATTTTTATTTTGAGGGAAGGGTATTTTAGTATTTTCGCCCCCAAAAGTCACCCCTTAGCAGACACCACGGGTTGGGAGAAGTAATCAATATCCCCCAATTCCTTTTTCTATCCCCCAATTGCGTGTTCAAAAAAAATTGCTCGACAAGAAGCTTTAAACATTCTTGACAAATTGTAAATATTTTAACTTCAACAAGAATGTGCACATAGTAACGAGGTCTTAAGCATATGTAAATCAAAAGTGGCGATAACAATCTAAAAAATTACATCATTTTCTCAAACAACTATAGATACATATTTTTCTTTATCTTAAATTTCGGTGTAACAATATCTATAAGTTTCCAATTATGTCTATTATATTAATATATGGAGATAAATTCCTTATGGTGGGATTAAAAAAATCTATTAATATTAAAATGTGGAGTTTATCACTATTTATACCTGGCCCAAGTTGGGACCATGATTTTTTATTAATATATAGAGTTTATTAATATACGGAGTATCAATATATGGAGTTTTTACTGTATATGATTATAGTTATTGATGATCAAGTAATAAAAACTAACATCTACTTATAGGAATGATAATACGATTATTTAATTGATTATCAGTCAGCTACGAAATAGCTAGCTACAGTGATAGTATTAAACTTTAAGTACTCCTGCAGAGTAGTAGGACGTACGAAGTTTTGATGAGTGTTGACCCTTGACGTAAGGCAAGGATCTACTGAGTACGAACTAAAACTAATTTCTACTCGGAGACTATGGCAGAGGCGCATGCATGTGCGTAGCAATAGATTGGGGAGAGTAGGGAGATGTGATAGCTATTTTAGATACTGTAGCAGGTGCATTTCAAATATTGAGAAAACAAAACAAAGTCCAGCAAAAGTAGGATTTGGACGGTGCTCATTTTACTTTTCTTCTTTTGATCCGTAAATTAAAGATTTTATAGATGAAGGATTAAAATACATGAAATGTGTCCTCGAGAGAGAACCCTATCAAAAATAAAAGAGAAAATGGGTCATTTGTCCAAAAAAATTTAAAACACGGTTCAAATGGACGAGTAAAAAAAAGTACGGGTAAAATAGCCAAAAAAAAATAGCAAGGATGAAACTGGATTCATCCTGGCTTATACTTAAAAAATAGCAAGGATGAAACTAGATGCATCCAGTGTAAAATAAAAAAAATAAAAAAATATTTGAAAATGGACAGATGAAACTGGTTACATCCTGCCTATTTTAAATTTTTGTCCATTTAAACAGTATTTTTTTAATTTTTGGCTATTTAAACAGTATCAAAACCTAAGTGTCTTTTTCACCCAGGAATTGTTGATTTTGATCTTTTTGACCAATTTTTTAAAAGAAGGGAGAAACAAGAAGTAACCCCAAGCACAGACCAAAACAAAAGGTCACAAGAAAAACACCACAAAAACGCGGAGCCAATCTGAACCTTACACTACAAAACCTCCTTACAAAAACAAAATCAAATCAGGAAGGTTGGAAAATCACTTTTCTCCAGCTAATTATGAATTGCGGGTTGGTGACACCATTAAAGACACCGCGACTATACAACCATTTAGCCACCGTAAACTTCTTGCTCAATAATCCCATTCACCTCCTTACTCTTATCTTGAAAGGCTCTTAAATTACGCTCCTACCAGATAGACCAAACAATTGCAGCCGGTAAAACTTTAAGAACCAGAGCTTTCCGAGAAGAATTTCTAATACTAAGCCAAGAACTCACCAAAATAATTTAATCTGGAGGCGTCGCCCACACCACAGAGATTTTTTTGGCAAAATAGCACCAGATTTTCCAAGATGTTTTACAATAGATTAACAAGTGATTTAGTGATTCTGCATCCTGCATGCAGACATAACAGTGGTAACCCGTTCTTTACGCCATCCCGTCTTCTCAAAACATCTTAAGTAGAGATCTTCCCATAAGCTGCAGCCCACAAGAAATAACTCACTTTTATTCTCTCCAGCACTATATCTAAATTTTCCTTTGACATATACTTATCCCCTAAAGGGAAAACCTACATAAGAAATAAGGAGTTGTTAAACCTTTCAACCAAAAGACAAGGCATAAGAATCAATTTGTGAAACCTCACCCACTGGAATTAAAGTTGTCTTCTTGAAGTTTACCTTTAAACCAGATATAATTTCAAACAACAAAAGAAACCAGTTGGTGATTGCACGAGGGTATCTATTACCCATGGAGTCGCTTAAAACAATCTGACTAATGAAGATTGGGATTTTCTGGTCCCATATTTTTGTTGCAAGATTCCCTGATTGACTTTCATCTGTTGCATGGTTAGCTAGGCCGGCTGGTTTGCTTCCCTATAAATATGCTGGATAGCGTTGTGCGAAATCTTATTCATTCTGTTTTTTATTTAATTTATCATTCTTAACAGATACAAATGTAGTGTTGCAGAAGAGGTAACAAAGCACAGAAGATTTCCAGAATCCGTCTCGAAGAGAACTTTTGACCATTATCTCTCCATCACGATTCTTGTATCTAGCAGCAGCGACCAGGTTTCTGCAATTAAAGCAGTAGTTGTTAAAGCACTACTTGGTCGAACTCACAAGCGTTGTTATCTCAAGCTTGCTTATCAATATTAGTGATAAAAACTATAAGTCTTGATTTCTAGTCTACTTATAGTAATGTCTCGGACTAGGATATATTGTGTAGTTGAGCATTAGACTTCACGGCGTTCATCAATTGAAGACGAAGAACTACTAAGGAGAGCTTGTGGAACTTCATCAACAAAAGGTATGTGGAGACTAAAACTCATTTATCATTTGGAAAGTCTATTTCTACTCTACCTCCTATATTGATACAAAAGTCGTATTACTATATAGTTGTCGATTATACACATTTGAGATTTCGAGCTGAGTTTAACTCGCTTACATATTTCTCGGAATATATGTTGGTAAGCTTTCGCTTCAACCAAGTTCATCTTATATTCTTGACGAAAGTCAAAAGATGATCATGTGAAAATCGCCAAGAAACATCTTACATGGTTTGTGTGATATAATCATTTGGTGTAGACTTTGAATGTTTCGTTATGATTATCTCAATAACTTGAAAATCGCTTTGATGCTAATAGTGTGTGAAAATGACTATTTTCATCCTCTATGAAAGTTTCAATGATTGAAATAAGAGTTTAAAATAATTAACCATCATTGGATTATAAACATAGTGTGCATTCTTGCATGTATGTGATCCATGACCGGAACTAAAGTATGCATAATCGTATGCGTACTTGTAGTTGTGAAATTCCGTGTACCAAGTACACATACCTGTACGCATACTTGCGTAAGGTATAGGTCCGGGAATTTCTGCTGGGTTTTGGAAGTGTACTAAGTATGCGTACATATTTTCATACCGGCGAACCCAAAATCAGACCGACTACTTAAGTATGTGTACCTGTTTGCACACTTGAGTGGTTAAAGTTCTAAATCGGTTGGCTCATGAACTAATACATTCATATATTAAGGAATGCATTCTTTGCAAACCGTGGCTATAATGTTCATGAATTGATTCGAGTGAATCAAACCGATTTTGCTTCAATTGTGTTCTTGTATACTTCTATGAGAAAATAGCAATTGAACAACTCTTTAACTAATTTCATTTGATTCATTCGAACTAGTTATGGTTAAGTTGAATAAAGTTGATATGAGAGTGTTCATATAGCTAACCTCCATTAACTAAGGTTGAGCCAACATGGTGTACACGTTTAGGTACGGTTACTAAATCTAAATGAGGGCACATTTTATTTGTGTATAACAAGCTAAGTGCGATCTAACGGTTGGATGATATTAGCTTGAATACAATCAGGTTTTCATCTAATGGTGAATATTGAATGCTTTGTTACTAAGGTAACTTAGATTGCAAACCATGATTTGAAAACTATATAAATGAGAACTCTAGCAACCTGGAAACCTAATCCCCACACCTCCTGTGTGATACTAGTTGTATAAGCTAGAGTCGATTCTCTTTTAACCTTAGGTTTTTCACGAAACCCTATAGGTTAACGACTTAAAGACTTCATTGGGATTGTGAAGCCAGACCCAACTATTTTCTCTGTAGTTGCGTGATCTGATCTTGCTGTTTCTATCGTATTTGAGTACTATATTCTCTAAGATAAGCTCGATATTTAATCTCCAATAGACAAGATAAAAAGTAGTCACAAACATCTTTGTCTCATCGTTTTTGATTCCAAAATATCTTGTTTCGCTACCATACGATTAAGATTATTGTGAGGTGATTGATATTTCTAGGCCGTTCTTCGGGAATATAAGTCCGGTATATCAATTGGTTCTTGTTCACATTGATTTATCAAAAGATGGAACAAAACTCTTAGGTATTTATGTGGGAGACAGATTTATCTATTCCTATAGACTTTTCTGTGTGAGACAGATTTGTTTGTCAAGTCTTCGACTTTGGGTCGTAGCAACTCTTGGTTATGGGTGAGATCAGCTAAGGGAATCAAGTGCGTAGTATCTGCTTTGGGATCGAGAGACGTAAGGAGCGCAAAGCGCACCTTGAATCAATGTGAGATTGATTAGGGTTCAACTACGATCCAGTCAAAGTTCATTGGTAGCAGGCTAGTGTCTGTAGCGGTTTAATATAGTGTGGTGTTCAAATCTGGACTAGGTCCCGGGGTTTTTCTGCATTTGCAGTTTTCCTCGTTAACAAAATTCTGGTGTCTGTGTTATTTCTTTCCCGCGTTATATTTTGTTATATAATTGAAATATCACAGGTTGTGCGTTGAATCGATCAATTGGTAAATCCAACCTTGGTTGTTGATTGAAATTGATTGATCCTTGAACATTGGTCTTTGGTACCGTTTAAGTTATTTCTCTTATATTTAATCGGGCTCGCAAATTCCTATTTGCAGATTGCAGATTAAATTGAGAGATAGAGATATAAAACTCTTTGATATAGTTTTCTCTCGATTGAGTCTAACTGTCTAGTTGATTCTCTTGAAAGTATATTGGAGTTTGTCTATTCAGATTGCCAAACAAAATATTGGGTGTGGTTGTTAGACCCCCATTTTTTCAGTAGTAATTCCTAGAAATTGCCTGAAAGCCATGATAGATATTGCTTCTGATTCTATGCAAATGAAGCATGCACCTGCAATTCCTGGGTGTCCCCTCGTAGCTCCATATTTGTTGGACTTTATCCCGTCTAAGATAGGGTAGGACCAGCCTAATGATATTGTGGTTATTGTTTTTCCGTTTGATGGGGTGTACGTCGGTAAGTCACATGGTGGAATAGGGGTTAGGAATTCACATTTCGCAAGGAAATAATCTAGCAGCTTGGTTTTGTGATTAGTTTGATAAACTCATAGCCAGACAGATCCAATGAGCTGAAGTTTGTAAGCTAGCAATTGTAGCTTGGTGTATATGAACTGCTAGGTGTGACAAGATCTTCAAAGGAGCTAACATATCCTGATACCATCATCCAGAAATTCAGAAGAGAATTTGCAGTCTTAGAAAATAAACCAGTTACAAATCGTAGACTTTATGTTCCTCAAAACAGGATTAATCTTTACTGGCAGCCACCTATTACTGGTTTTTTCAAACTTAACTCTGATGGATCATATCTTGCAGATAATAAAACTGGAGGCATTGGACTGATTTTTCGTGATTTTGCAAGTACCCACCATGGCTCGAAATGCATCTACTTAGATCAAGAAACTAGTCCAGAAGAAGCTGAGAGTAAAGCTTTATGGGAGGCAATACAATGGGAAATATAAAAGCAGCTGGATAAGGTGGTTTTTGAGATGGATGCAAAGCTTGTAGTGGACGCAGTTCTGAGAGTCTCTCTTAATATCGACTGGAGATTACACAACTTAATCTTAGACATATTTTTTTTATTAAGTATTCATACCTCTTGGCAATGTTCATACGCGCCCAAAGAGGAAAATAAAATAGCAGACTCTCTTTCTAAATTAGCTAGAACTCAAAGAATTAGTGGTGTTTGGATTTTGTCTCCTCCTGATAAAATTCTTAATCAACTTCATGAGGATGCAAACTATGTAAACAATATTTGATTATCAATTCATTTTTAGAAAGATAATGGAGATTCACATACCTGAAGGGACTGAAAACAACAATGACGACAAGCTTCTATGGACTCCACATCCAAAAGGTGAATTCTCTTCAAAATCTTTTCTCAAGACTATGAATGACCATACTCCATCTACTTTAACCAATTATGAGTTTCCATGGAAGAAATTCTGGAATGTCAAACATATTCCACCCAAAATTAAGGTCTTTATGTGGAGATTACTTAAGAATGGGCTTCCAGTGGCAAACAATATAAGAAAACATATTCATGAGATTAACGATGATTGCAGACTGTGTGACAGAGAGGTTGAAACCAGTGAGCATCTGTTTCTGCAATGTCCAGCAACTCAAGCAATTCTTTTTGCTTCCCCTCTTAGTCTCAGAACAGGTGAGCAACCTGGCATGACTATTGTTGTAGCAAAAATGTTCCTACAACGTCCTCGAGATTTGTATTGAAAGATATAATCTTTACCGTTAGATTAGTCAAGATTTATACCCGATGGATGAATTATAGACCGTTTAGATGACTCACAGTTTTCCTCGTGATACGTTCTTGATAATGAAGAGTTTCCATCTCATCTCCAATGATCTTGGCTTTATAAATATTCTTGATGAATGAAGAAAGGGGGTACCTTTCTGGTTGAAATTCCTCCTCTATTTATAGGTTATAGAGGGTATGCATCCAGTAATTATCTGTCTGCATTCATTTTGAGGATGTACCAAGACCAAATGCTTTCTAGATTCTCACCTTTAATTAAAATTAGAATTATGTATCTATACATTAAAAATGTATTTGGCCCAACAATTAATCTTTATTCATTCCCTCCTTCCAGGATGGCCAGATTTATAATGTATTTGGACTAAATACATATCTAGATTAATTCTAACTTCTTGGTCTGAATAGATTCATCCTCTTCCAAGATACAATGAATGTAGTCACCTTTCATAAAGGCTAACAAATTTGGTTCTCAACCTTTTATGGGCTTAGGCTTCAACTCATGACCCAAGATTTTTGTTTAAGGCTAATGGGCTGAAGATCCTATTAAGCACATTCCAAATATATATGGTCCAAACAACTATACAAAGCGGTGCGGCTACGATATGGTCGGGCCACATACTTCAAGTATGCGACCCCTCTTAGTTTTGTGACACCTATTATAAATAAAAAAAAGTCTTAAAACAGTTAAATACTAGAAAGTGTAACTAATTCTTTTATTTAACTCCTTACTTTTTCTCAAAAAGTGAAATGTTGACAGGGACTTGGGGGGAAGGTTTTTAGTTGTAATAGGTGTCACAAAACTAAGAGGCAGTATGTGGCCCGACCACATCATATCCTTGGCTGAAGGTAGAAATTATGCTAAACTGAAGATGGGAGCATGTGTTTGGTGGGCAGTTTGGAAAGCTAGGAATGTTATGGTTTTCAATCGGGACAAGCTGAATATAAATTATGTAATTCAAGAAGCTATGTACTGGTATAACCTGGAGACTGCAATTGGGGACATGGATAATATGTCAACTGAGACTGATATCTTGGTGTCCAAAAAAGACAACTAGGAACCCCCTGAAGATGAGAAGATCAAAATTAATTTTAGTGGGGCAGCTAGGCCAAGGGTTTTTTCTTGTGGAGCTGTGGCTAGAGATTCTGGAACAAGTTTCCAGGGATGTCAAAACAAAAGTCTAAACTACTGCAAGGCAGTTGAAACTGAGGGGTATAGAGCCCTACTAGTTGTGGATCTGACCAAAAGGAAGGGGTTCAGGGACATTATTTTGGAAGGGGACTCGCTTATAGTTATCAATGCTCTCATATTTTCTCAATATAAACCCAACTGGCATATACAAAATACGATAAACAGAGTCAAAAATGAGCTCAGGACTTCCAGATCATTCGATTTCAGGTATATTAAGAAGACTGCCAATAATGTGACACATAATGTTGTAGCTTTAGCTGTTTGTAGTTACCTAAAATCGGTGAGAGGCTTTATATGGGATTCTAGGGTTTCTGAAAGTGAGTTATGGGAGGTTGAGCATGAACAGTCTTCGCCTAAACTACGCACAGTGGCCTTTCAAAGGATGCTTCAGTTACAGGGAATAAGGATTAGGGCTGGTCTTAGGGAGGGAAGCAGATGAAGAGAGAGATCAGAGAACAAGTTATTTCTCTGAGAGGTTATGAGAAAGATGATAGTAGCTTGGAAAATAGATGACCTATTTATAGCTGAATTCTCTAATCTCAAGTTGGTGAAGATAAGGATTGCTTTCCGTGCCGTGCGGAATAATTCTCCCGTCTCTTCAGGAATAGGGATAAACTAGGTTGAGTTTATCTCATTATTCCACCTCCTTTACTCTCTTATGCGGTGAGAAGTAAGTCGGGTATTTCTCACACGTGCCTTAGACCGCCAGACCAAAACCCTAATTGATATCCCCCCATTTGTGTGAATCTGAGTCAGCCTTTGTGATGATGTGTTGAGAGAGCTAAATTCTCTTTAGCCGAGTTGGACAAGATAGAGAGATATTCTATGATTTTTGAGAATGATTAAGATGAGTCACGTGAAAAGGCATGGAATTCCTTAAGAATCGTTTGCAGAGTGTGAGAGGAGATGAGGCTGATCTCCCTCTCTCCATGGCCGGTCACACATGTCATGTGTAGAGCTGGCAAACAAGCCGAAACCCGCGGATTAACCCGTGCCCGGCCCGTGAAAACCCGAACCCGGCTTGGCTGGGTCATAATCAAGCCGGGTTCGGGTTAGAGAATTGGTGGCTTGTGGGAAAATGGGTTAACCCGTGCCCGGCCCTTAAACCCGCGGGTAAACCTGTTAACCCGTGTACAATAATAATTAATAAACTTCATTTAATTTTCACCGTTGGATTATCTAGGGTTAATCCTATCCCTACGTTTAAGGTATAAAAACATCAAAAACCCTACAAGATAGATATATTTTCATTCTTCTTCCTCTTTATTTTATTTCATCTCCCCATATTGTCTTCTTCTGCAGCTGCGCTTACTCACCATCTCCATCATTTCTCCAGCTGTTGATTAAGTTTCAGCTGCTGCTGATATGTTTCTTTTCTTGTTGGTTGAATTAATTGATGAGAAGAGAATATTTCTTTTGTCCTTTCTCGTTTGTTGCTGAAGAAAATATGCGATTGATTCAATGACTCACTAGATGTAGATCTAGTGACTGTAATCAAAGTTGAGATGGGTTTGTTGCTGGTGGTAGTTGGTTACTTAAAACCAGAAAATAATCCATAAATTGAGGAGAAGGTGAAGAAGAGGAAACATGCAGTGAAGAACACAAAGAGATCTACTAAAAATGTTAAGAATGAAGAGCCAGAAGTTGAAGAAAAAGTTCCCGTAATCCTGTTTGATCGGTAGTTTGATTTGGGGATTTGGTTTGATTATTGTTTAGGGGTTTTATTAGTTTTCGGGGATTTGATCTGATTCATTTGATTTAATGTGTTGTTGCAGTTAATTGAGAAGATAAAAGAAGAGAATGTTAAGAGGGTATGCCCCTAATTTTGACCCCTCTTTTTCAATTTTAGTTTCAATTGAATTTTTTTTTTTCTAGGTTTTGATTTTTGGTTTTTTTTGTCAGAAAAAAAAAAGGTGCTAAAGAGTAAGTTTCTCAAGGTTTCAATTTTTGCAAATCACTGTATTTCTGTTCAATTTTGGTGATTTTTTTTTTGGTGAATTGAAGGGAGGAATTGGAAGAGATTGTGATCGTAATTGTACTGTAGAAAGAAAAAACAGGGAAGAAAGAGTTGGTCTTGGATCTGTGAATGAAATGAAAGTGCAATGCTGTTGAAGCTGGGGATTAGATGAATGATTAGGAATCCCCATTGTTGTCTTCCGTTAAAATTAAGCTTTAATTTTGCTTCTGGAGTAAACTAGGTTTACTATTTTAGATGTTGCAAAAAGATATAATTTGTACTCATTTTATTTTTAATTAAAATTGAGCTTTAATTTTGATTTTAATTAAACAAGCCGGGTAACCCGTGAACCTGCAAGCTTTACCCGTTACGGGCGCGGGTTGAAGAAATGACCACCCGTGAAGAATATCGACCCACAGGTTTTGGCATGTGTTAACCCGAACCCGTGTAACCAGTAACAAGCCAGCCCCGGCCCACCCGTTTGCCAGCTCTAGTCATGTGAGGACCGTATTATTGTTTGTGGGTCCCTTTGTTGAGCATGCGGAGCTCAAGAGAGCTTATCCACGTTTTTGGATAACCATATATAGTTCAGGCTCAATTTACTAGCCGTGAGTGTATTTGAGAGGCTGAGAAATAGGCTTGAGCACTAGGTAAGGATTGTGCCTATCATGTGATTTTATATGAGATTTTGAGTAGAGATTTGAATCTCTCCGAGATTTTGTGAAGAGATTTGAATCTCTCCGAGATTTTGCAGAGAGATTTGAATCTTTCCGAGATTTTTGCGGACGACTCAAAAATCTCTCCGTGATTTTTGCAGAGAGATTTGAATCTCTCAGAGATTTTTGGGGACGGCTCAAAAATCTCTCCGTGATTTTTGTAGAGAGATTTGAATCTCTTCGGGATTTTTGTCTGAAGATTTTCTTAACGGATCCGTATTTCTCTGCGGTTAGTTGGGACTCGTCCTGGAGAGAGAGAGAAAAAAGGCTTTGTACACCCGATTAATGTCTCTGCGAGACTTTGGCTCACTTGTCTTTGACCAACGTATCTTGCAGAGATGTGTTAGGAATCAACTGTGTGTCCATATGATGAGCCAACAAGACCAGTGTATCTCGAAAGGATGTTCTAGGAGTGCGTCGAAAAGGCTCGAGAGGTAGAATAACCGCGTATCTCGCGGGGATGTCCTAGGAGTTATCCAGGAAACCTCGATAAGTCGAGTCGAGCCTAGAGCAAACATGACCGGTGTATCTCGCGATGATGTACTAGGAATCGGTCTTTGATCTCAAATAGGGTGAGTCGTGCTTACGGGAGATATGTGAATCCCGCTCCCGGGTCATAAGTCCTGTCGGGGATGTATTTACGCATCTCTGAGCCTACATGACCAGCGACATCTCGTTGAGGACGTATACTAGGAATCATGGCATCACAATCCGTGCGTCTCGCGAAACATCTTTGGAATTGTGGTCAAACATTACGGTCCATAAGTCTGCAGGGGGACGTTTACGCTCTCTGAGAACCTACGTGACCAACAGTATCTCGTTGAGGATGTGTGCTAGGAATCACGACATCACGACCAGCAGTGTCTCGTGGGGACGTATACTAGAAATCGTGGCTAAGAATGCCTTGAGGACCAAGGGCTTAATCTCTCCCGTGAGAGTTGAATTCTACCCATAGGGTTGAAATGACACTTTTGACCTTTATCCAAATTTCACCATCTACACTGGTAATACCCACTCTTCTGGCAAGTGGCTTACTCTCCCTCCTTCTTGTATCACTCAGCTCATTGAGAGTGAGTGTTCTCTTGTTGTGTAGGCTTTTTTTTTCTTTTTTTTTTTTTTTTTTTTTTGCCTTCAAAAAAGAAAAGAAAAAAAAACTTATTCGTGTTTAATGTTGTGGTAGCTGAGAACAAGACAAACTACTAGCCCAGCTGAGAAGAAAGTAGTGAAGTTGTTTTCTTTTCATGGGTAGAATCTTAAAAGAACATTTCATCAATATGAGGTATTGTAGTAATTTAGTGGAAGTCAAGGTCAATAACTTAAGTCCGATGTATTCAGCTATCGGCTCCCAACTAAACACCGCATCATTAGGAGCGACCCCAAAAGAATTATGGGTAACACAAAATGACAAAATAGGTTGAAAATATTTATATGTCCCTTCATAATCTGTAGTTTAGAAAGAAAAAAAAAAAATTATCTACCGATTGTGACTATGTTCTTCTCTTTCTAGCTTTGTTTTGAAATAATTAAATTTGGGGCTACTACCATAATCGGTAGGCAACAAACATCATGAAACTACCGATTGTACAATCGGTAGGCAATAAACATCATGAAACTACCAATTGTGAAAACAAAGAAACCCAAAATTCCATTGGTTTTTGAAAAAATTGAATTTGGGGCTACTACCATAATCGGGAGGCAATAAACATCATGAAACTACCGATTGTGAAAATAGAGAAATCTAAAATTCCTATTGGTTTTTGAAAATTTCGAATTTGGGGCTACTACCATAATCGAGAGGCAATAAATATCATGAAACTACCGATTGTACAATCGGTAGGCAATAAACATCATGAAACTACCGATTGTGAAAATAGAGAAATCTAAAATTCCTATTGGTTTTTGAAAATTTCGAATTTGGGGCTGCTACTATAATCGGGGGCAATAAACATCATGAAACTATCGATTGTACAATCGGTAGGAAATAAACATCATGAAACTACCAATTGTGAAAATAGAGAAATCTAAAATTCCTATTTTTTTGAAATTTCGAATTTGGGAATACTACCATAATCGGGAGGTAATAAACATCATGAAACTACCGATTGTGAAAATATAGAAATCTAAAATTCCTATTGGTTTTTGAAAATTACGAATTCGGGCTACTATCATAATCGGGAGGCAATAAACATCATGAAACCATCGATTCTGGTTGTTCTCAATCATGTGAAAATGGAATCTCCTCTATATAATAAATTTCTCCCGATTATGGAGGGCAAATTTGTCATTTCAAAAAATTTGAGATAAAGGGTGGCTTTGTTTTAGGTTCGGGTGATCTTTTTTGTTTTTTTATGTCACCCCTAATTCTTTTGGGGTCAACCCTAAAAATGCCAGGCAACTAAACATTGTTGTTCAATATTTTTTTTTTTTTTTGGTAAAACAATAATCCAAATCTCACATAAGAAATGGTCACATTTGACTAAGGCTAGTGCGGCTAGTCTGCTGCATGACCAAATTCCCACTGACGTGCAGTATCTTGTCAAAATTTTGTTGTCGTGCTTATTTTCTAAAGACAGTAGATGGTCCTACCAGTAACCTGAGCAGTTCCCATCAACACTTAAAACACTCTAGAGTAAGCCCACCAGCTCTCTAATGCACTTTGAGTTTTTGTGTATTTCCCCCTTCAGTATATGGTTTGTGAAGACAAATCAGATGTATGAAGGGAAAAAAGTTGTTGATGCTGGGAGCACTGAAAAATAAAAGTGAAACTGAGTCCATGTATGTATATGCATTTATGTGCATATTTTGAATGTGCAGGTGATGGCTGCTGAGCCACAGTTAACGTCTAACAAACAGAAGTACATTCACAACATAGCAAAAATCAAAATCATAAACTGAAAACCCCTAACAAATCACATCTACAAAAAAATCATAGCAACCTAAATGAAAAAACGATTTAACAAATCGTTAACAAAACCCCTAACAAAACCCCTAACAAAACCCCAAACAAATCACGTCTAACAAACGATTGTTTATTGTTTTGCAAGATAAATGAAAAAACTTGTCATAATTTGGTGAAACTGTTCAAAGATTTTGGCTTAGCGTCAGGTCAACTAATCAACCTGGATAAATCAGGGGTCTTCTTTAGCCCCAAAACAGAAACAAATATTAGACAAACGGTAAAACAAATCCTAGGAGTTAAAGCTATTCCCCTAAATGATAAGTACTTAGGCTCCCCACTCTTTACTAATAGGTCAAAGATTACTTGCTTTGAACCTCTAGTGGAGAAAATGAAAAACAGGATTCTTAGTTGGGATGGTGTCCACTTGAATAATGCGGGAAAAACAGTGATGATAAAAAATGTAACTAGTTCCTTGTATGTTTATCAAATGAATTGTTTTAAGATACCGGTAAAGATCTGCAATGATATAACAAAACTCCAAAGAAACTTTTGGTGGGAAAAAACGAAAAAGGGCTTAATGAAAACGGTAGAAAGGAGTTTTCCTTAAAAATTGGGATTGTATAACTAAATCTCTTGAAGAGGGAGGGTTGGGTATAAAAAATGTTCAAAATTTCAATTTAGCAATGATTGCTAAAATGGGGTGGAGACTCAAAGAAAACCCTAAGTCTTTATGTGCAACTATTCTTAAAGCTAAATATTATCCTAATAATGATATTCTCCACTTAAACTCTCTACCAAGTAGAAATGATAGTTGGATTTGGAAAGGCTTACTAACCGGTATCAACCAAATAAAAAATAACTGTTTTTGGGACATTGGCAATGGAACAAATATTGACATATGGGATGACTTTTGGATCCCAGACATCAAACCCCTATATCATAAACCCCCATTGGAAACTGAAAATCTTACAAAAGTTAATGATCTCTTTACTCCTACAAAGCGGTGGGATGTAGACAAGCTTAATAAATGTTTTGACAGTTATCTTTGTTGAAAAGATTAAGGAAATTAGCATCCCCACCTTGGACGGAGAGGATACTCCTCACTGGAACTTAAGTGAAAGCAGTACCTTTCTGTGAAATCTTTGTATGATCATATTAACTCTCTAAGGTACCATGAATCAAAGCGGAACAACATTTGGAGCATGAAAATTACTCCATCGAGTTAAAAATTTCATATGGAAAGTGCTCACTCTATACTCCCTAATAGTATGAGAGTCGCGGTAGTTATTCCAAACATAAATACCACATGTAATCTTTGTAAGAGTGGTCAGGAAACACTAACCCACTTATTTCTGGAATGTAACTTTGCTATTCAGGTTTGGATGCACTTTAATTTTGACATGCAATTTATTACTAATAGCACAAATTCTTTTCATGAATGGCTAAATGACATTTTGAAAACCACGATAGAGGTGGGTATGGGGTGGATTGGCAAGTGCTTTGTAGTGTTATCATATGGCATATTTGGAAAGCGAGATGTGATATAACTTTTAAGAAGAAAAAGCAGAATAGTGTAACAGTTGCTAATAACATTGTAAAATACTTAAACAGTTACTTGGTAGTGAACAAGACTGATCATAATATAATGCAATCTGTTCTATAATCCCTCATAGATGAAACTTTGAAAGTGACAACTCAATGACAGTAAGAGCAAACAGACAACTGGATATAAAGATCAACATAGCACTAACAATGATGAACTGTAATGCAAAGTCTGGAATTGGGCTGACATTATGTGATTATACAGGGAATATCAGAGAAGCAAGAGGAATACACTCTACAGCAACAACCAGAGATCAACTAGAAGAGGAAGGAGCCGAGGCAGCATTCAAATGGGCCACGGAATGGAGCGGACACACCATCACTTTTTAGAGCGATTACGAACCTACTCTTTCGTTGCTTATAGGAAAATACGCAAAGGCAAGAGAACAAAGATACAATGTCGGCGGAGATTTCCATAATAACACAAATTTTGATATAAATTTTCTAGTTCAATCCTTCACTTTAGTTATGAGATCAAATATAATTTGGGCAAACTAAATTAGCGGTTTTTGTAACAAGTATGCTATTAAACATGTCCGGTCAGGAAATGCTCTATGGGCAATTCTAACTTATTTGTACATACAAAACTGGAATGAAGATGTAATGGTTTACCGAACCTCAAACTATGGACGTTATGGTTCATTTCTATCAATAGTATGAGGGAAACCTCTTTAAAAAAAAAAAAAAAAAAAAAAAAAAAAAAAAAAAAAAAAAGCAATTCCACTACTTCAATTGGAAACAGCAAACTTCATACACAAATTGTCC
>JAJJWW010019507.1:0-15639 GCA_023531295.1 Papaver armeniacum
GGGGGTTCTTGGTAAAAATTAGAAGTATGCTTGATTAGTATAGGATTAGAATTCCCTCTTGACAGCAGTCTATAAGGTGTCTGAATTTTATGTATTGTAGAACAACTAAGAAGTGTGTTCTTACTGTTTCCTGTATTCTATATGTGTTAAATTCATCATTGAATTAGCAAATCTTATTAACTAGATGACGCTGGGGAGGCGGACAAAGTACGAAACATATTGATTGTGTATCTAATTAGAGACTAGGCTGTACATTTTTCTTTGAAATTTAGGTGCTACTGGCGATAGGGATGAAATTGATGGTGTTGGCGCGTAAATATTGATCATGGTTGGTTTCTCCTTGGGAACTGCATAAATAAATATGCAGTTGCAGGGGTAGGGTGGAGGGGCAGTGGGAAGCGGTGTGTGGCAAGCCACGTCTCTGCATTAATGTTGCAGCAGTAAAAGTACGTGATGTATATCTCATGCTATTTGGTTTATAAGCTATATGCAAGAAAGTAGAACACTCTTTAAATGAGAGAATAAACTATAGAACGAGATAGACAGGGCGAGAATCCATTGTCATCATAAATGACTGTGAATCTATAAAAAGAAAGAAATGAATTGTCTTTTCATGTATGATAAAATATATAGGTAGGTCAGTATCATGGGTAAGGGCTTCTGCAGATAGAGTTGTGTGTCCATGTCACTTAGCAGTCATATATACTATCATTCAGTTAGTAGCCCGTTTTTTGGTGTTTCTCGTATAAAGAGGTAGATAATAATCATCAATACAAAACTCCCTTATATTTTTTTTTCTTTTTCTGTAAAATTAGTTAATAACTTAGTTACAGAAGTGCAGCTTGAAATTATAGCACACTCAATTTCAATGGAACAGAAATTCTGTGGAGTAGGATTGAAACTAGAGTTAATTGTGAATTAGAGAAAAGAAGTACACTGTATGCACTCATAGTACAGAAAACATATTGATTGTGTATCTTAGAGACTAGGCTGTACATTTTTCTTTGAAATTATAGCACACTCATTTTTTTGAAATTTGGTATCTTAAACATCTCTTGTTTGGAGATATAGTCAGATTGTCAACTTCTGTTCTATAAACTTGCCTTTGGCAAAGCTTGATTTTCAGTTAAGGCTTGCATATCTCTGTGTTCGTCGGGTGACATAGTTTACGTCTTGTAAGGACTTTTTGGTACCCAAGCAGGTTGCTCTCGTTTTAACAGGGTGGACTCATTTGGCTCCATCTCCATGATATTTATGTAGTCTAGCTGTAGTAGGTTTAGTTGATAATGACGGACCTCACTTTATGTAGTATTAATGTATTAGGTTAGTTAAACTTTATTAAATTTGTTAAAGATGATATTTTTACTTTCCATGCACCTGTTTGTATGTTGTAATAAGTTACTTTTATATATCTTCATCGGTATATACAGACGCTGGTTTCTAATTTTCAGTATGTCGGGAGAAGTGGATAAATCTTGGAGTTTGAGATCAGATAAATTGGTAAAGTGTATAGAGACAGTGTGAAGTTTTTCATTCAGTAGCCGCATCCACAAATGGTTTTTGGAAAACAAATTGTGCCTGCCCATGTGCTAAATGTGAAAATAGGCATCTTAGGAGTATTGGGATGGTGGAGGAACATTTGTGCCGAGAATGGTATTGACCAGACGTCTGTGACTTAGGTCTTGCATGGTGAGGAGCAGCCGGTTCATATTGCAATGAGGAATCCACCGGAGAATGTGGCTAAGGAGCAAGTCAGAGAAGATGCACTTCCCAGATTTGAGTGCTTTTATTGATGCTGCATTTGAAGTTGATAGTGATGTTCATATGGATGATGATGATGATGAGACACGTGCTGGTAATGAAGAACCATTTGAGCTTGAACCAGATATGCAGAAGCGACATGATAAGTACAAAAATTGGCCAAACAGAAATTCTATCCTACTTAGAAGGTGGGGTCAACACACTCTCTGCAATTATCGAGCTGCTTAATGTAAAGAAACAATTTGGAATTTCCGGTAATTGCGTGAACAGTTTGTTGACAATGATAAAAGGGTGGCTACTGTAAAGGAAAACACATTTGCCCAGTAAGTATTCGCTAGAGATTAAGTCAATGGTTACAGATCTGGAATGAAATGTAAGTCTATTCATGCGCCCGAATCATTGTATTTCTGTATTATAAAGAGCATGAAAATGCAACGAGATGTCCAGTATGTGACCTTCCCAAGATATATGTTAAAGAAGGGAAATTTGGGCGAGAAGTTGACGAAAGAACCTTGCCTGGTACTGAGACACTTTCCTGTTGAAAGACTGAAGAGATTTTATAGTATACCTTGATATCAGATAAAATGTATTGGCATCATCAAGCAGAAGTTTCCAACGAGTTCATGCGCCATCCGATCGATTCACCTCAGTAGCTTCAGTGGAAAAAGAAATTTCCAGAGTTTGCAGCGGAGGGAAGAAATATTTGGTTTGGTATTTCAACCGATGGATTCAATCTAATGGTGTGCAAAGTTTGAATTGGAGTTGTTGGCCTGTGATCTTGGTATGTAATCTTCACCTTCATTATGTATGAAATCAGAATTTCAAATGATGTCCTTTGTTGATTCCTGGGCTTAAATCACAGGGACAAGATATATGTGTCTTTGCACAACCACTACTAGATGAATTTAAAGACTTTTGGGAGAACGGGATTTTAGTTAATGATGCGCTCAGAAAGGAAAAATTTCTACTTAGAGCTTGCCTGATGTGGGGGATTCATGACTTGCCAGCACAAGGTGTTTTGTCAGGATGTACTACTCATGGGTATGCTTGTGTTGCTGTGCAGACAAGACATGGAGTATTCACTTGCCTTACGGTAGTAAGATCGTGTATCGAACTATCGGATATTCCTTAAGACCAATCACCCATTTTAGAAAGAAGGCTGGACTTCTTGGGTCTAAAAAAACAGATGAGCTTAAAACTGCTCCAAAGAGATTGACTGAAAGGAGTCTCTAGAAAAATTAGCTTTGGTCGAATACAAACCTGGAAAGCTGGTGAAACGCATAAAAGCGGTGAAGAGAAAGAGATACGATCGGATAATGATGCGGTCTTGAAGTGGAAAATCAACTAACCGGTGCATTTTATATGAAGTGTGGTTGGTGGGATCTTGAAGTCTCTGTATGCTTCGTTTACGGCATTGTGTTGATGTGATGCACACGGAAAATGTCATGGAACATATTATGGAGACACTCTTGATAATCAAAATAGTCTACAACTGTGGAATGCACGAGAAGAATTAAAGCGCTAGGTCTCCATTGTGGACGGTGGACTACACAAAGTGGAGGCGATGTAAAACCAGTGCCGGTGTTTGTCTTGAGCAAAGGTGAAAAGGCTGATTTTTGCAGGATTCTTAAAGATCTTAAATTTCCATTCAGTTTTTCATCCAACATAAGCAACAATGTCAATATGCAAATGCTGAGTATAACTAACTTGAAATCGCACGACTACCATGTGATTATGAGTATCTATTGCCGGTTCTGCTTCAGCATGCTTTTCCCGCCACAAAGAGTTGCGTGCTGCACTTCATCAAATCAGCCTGTTTTCAGAATACTGTGTTCCAAAGTTCTGTGTAAAAGTGATCTCGGAAGGCTGAACTCACATGGTTGCAGAGGGCAATGTGTGTTTTGAAAAAGTACTTTCCAGCTTCTTTTTTTGATATAAGTGTCCACAATATGGTTCACTTGGCTGATGAAGCATTGATTTGTGGACCCGTTATGTATCGGTGGATGTACCCTTTTGAGAGGTAAATAGTTCTTATACTTGTATGGTGTCTGTTATTTTTTTATACCACTCTTTTGTTTTACTTATATGGGTCTAGAAACAGGGCAATGAAGAGCTGCAAAAACATACCAAGTAATAAAAGATATAAAGAAGGGTCTATTGCAGTGTCCTACGGTGCACAAGAGTTTGTCGTGAATGCGATGGAATTCATGCCAAATGGTAGCGACGGAAATCACAAGGGCACTTAGGAAGCATTTTACATCCGGATTCAGAGTTCAGTGATGTGGGTCCTCAATCAAAGAGAAGAAAGTAAAACCGACTAACGTACAATTTGTACAAACACGCGGTGGGTATTGTTTGAGTAAACCCTCCGGGTCCCGACTGACTATTACAGGTATGTATTTATACTGCGTAACTACCTTTTCTTCAAATTTACATTTTGGAAATAAAGAAATTGATTTCCGACTATTCCAACATGTTTTATCTTGTTAGGGAGTATGGTGAGCTCCGTATTACCCATTTTAGATTCTAATGGTAAAGAGATCACATTGGACGAGGTAGAAAAACAAACTAGCTTCATTACCTGGTTGGCTGATAAGGTATGTCACTCTGTTTGTTATTACTTGAGAAGCTCAATATGATCTATTACCTTATCGGCGTATTTAGGTTGAGTGATGATAACTGAAAATTCACACAAACTTACACTTCAGTTTGCCTTAATGGAAGCCCAATATGGTTAGAGCCCTTTATGGCAAAATTATAATATACATGATGTTGCGAGTTTATCACTTGTTGACTGTTGTCCATATTGTTTTGCATAGCTAACGGAGGAGGGAAAACGGATTCAGACTTATGGCGATTGGCATGGGGTCCAGTTGGAGCAGTAGAGTTTGAAAAATACCGCGTAAATGGTTTTGTTTTTGCTCCAAGATCTTATGAAGAAGACCATTCTACTCAAGATAGTGGTATTCACAGAGAGGCATACACGACGTTTAGGAGAAATAAAAGTGATAAATCCCCTGAAACTCACTTATCAAAGTGGTATGGAGTGATCAATCAAATCCTTGAATTAGACTATACTACTTTTCATGAGACCGTGTTCTACCGTGATTGGGTGAAGGCAGGTAGTGGAATCAAAGTTTGTCAAGATTCCGATTTAGTTTTAGTTAAATTGAATAATATGAGGAGTTCCGGTAATTTGTATGACGAGCGGGCAGTTCTTGTTGAAGAGGCTAGCCAAGTCTTTTATTCCAAAGATTTGAAAAGTTGATCACCGGTTGTTATTCATTCACCAAAACGAATAATGGCAATATTGGACAAACTTGAGAAACCTAGTCCTGGCGATTTTGTAACATATTTGAGATGAACCTCATTTAGCTAAATCCTGATGGTGCAACGAAAAACTTGATCTTGATTACACAAACTAGTTAATTAGTTTCTATCTACTTTTATGTTCGGATTTTTGATTTGTATTCTGGACGACCAGTAGCAAAATAACCTTAATGATTCATTGTTTCTTGAAAAGATCGCAAAATTTATTATTGAACTTAAATTTTGACAAAAAAGAAGTGAATTTGTACGCTTGGAAATAATCATTGCATAATTTGATACAATCGGTTCAATCCAAATTACTCTTGGATTATCGTTCTTGATAGTGGTAAGAAGACATATGCTAGATCTCGAATTTTCAAGATTGATGGTTGTATTCAGAGATGACTGTAACAAAAATAACCATAATGATTCATTGTTTCTTGAAAAGATCCGCAAAATTTATTATGGAACTTAAATTTTGACAAAAAAGATGTGAATTTGTGCGCTTGGAAATGATCATAGATAGTTCGATAAAACGGTTCAATCCAAATCACTCTTGGATTATCATTCTTGATAGTGGTAAGAAGACATATGCTAGATCTCGAATTTTCAAGATTGATGGTTGTATTCGGACGACCTGTGACAAAATGACCTTAATGATTCATTGTTTCTTGAAAAGATCCGCAAAATTTATTATCAAACTTAAATTTTGACAAAAAAGATGTGAATTTGTGCGCTTGGAAATGATCACTGCATAATTGGAAACAATCGGTTTAATCCAAATCACTCTTGGTTATCGTTCTCGACAATGGCAAGTTAACTTATGCTAAATCTCGAAATTTCAAGATTGATTGTTATATTCCGAATATCTCATAACAAATTACCGTAATGATTCACCATTTCTTGAAAAGATTCTAGAATTTATTATCGAACTTAAATTTTGACAAAAAGATGTGAATTTGTGCGCTTGGAAATGATCACCGCATAATTGGATACAATCGGTTTAATCCAAATCACTCTTAGTTATCGTTTCGACAATGGCAAGTTAACTTATGCTAAATCTGAAATTTCAAGATTGATTGTTGTTATATTTGAATATCTCGTAACAAATTACCATAATGATTCACCGTTTCTCGAAAGGATTCGTAGAATTTATTACCGAACTTAAATTTTGACAAAAAAGATGGGAATTTGTACGCTTCTAAATGACCATTATATAATTGGATACAATCGGTTCAATCCAAATCACTCTTGGATTATCATTCTCGACAATTGTAAGTTAACTTGTGCTAAATCTCAAATTTTCAAGATTAATCGCCATATTCGAATATCTCGTAACAAATAAGCATAATGATTCACCGTTCTCGAAAAGATCTCGCAAAATTTATTATTGAACTTCAATTTTGACAAAAAGATGTGAATTTGACGCTTCTAAATGATTATTGGATACAATCGGTTCAATCCAAATCAATCTTGGTTATCGTTCTCGACAATGACAAG
Organism: Papaver armeniacum; assembly: GCA_023531295.1. NCBI lineage: Eukaryota > Viridiplantae > Streptophyta > Magnoliopsida > Ranunculales > Papaveraceae > Papaver > Papaver armeniacum. The sequence continues at coordinate 6,571 of JAJJWW010019507.1, forward strand.
TTAATTTATGCCAAATATTTAATTTTCAAGATTGGATTGTTGTATTCGAATATCTCGTAACAAATTATCGTAATGATTCACCGTTTCTTGAATCCAAATAAATGTTGGATTAATTTGTACATGAAATGATTAATTACTCGATTGGTTCTTCAATCATCATTCTCACAATGATAAAATACAATGTGAATTTTTCTATTTGAAATCAATATTTGCGAAATCATTTAAAACCAAATCACTCGGTTCTTACTCCCGCTTATCAATTCCGGAAAGATCCACCAATTTTATTATCGACTACATTTTGATAAATACAAATTTTTAATGTCCATTTACACGTGCCAAAACATATTATTTGGCATAAATAAAGATCCAAGGAACTAGGCCTTGACAAAGTGTCACATGTTATTTGGCAAACTATAGTCTCGGTTTGCATTGGCAGACCACAATCAGGCCAAAACTACCGACCACCCACCTACCCACCTGTAGAAACTCTTTCTAGTTTATATCAATTAATCCTAACAATCTGGTTTTCTAAAATAAATTTTCTCCGGAAATTTCTTCGGATCGTGTTCACAAATTCCCCCCCCCCCCCCCCCTTTTTTTTTCTCTCCCTCCTCCAAATCTGCAGAATATTTCTGAAGCTTCAAAAATTCCCCCTAATTTTTCATCTCCCGCTCACACAGAAGATTTTCTTTCCTGAATTCAGGTCTCAATAACAGAAACTTATCACTGAAAAAAATTCAACAAATTAAGATCCAAAAATTCCCTCTCTTTTCATCTCCCGCTCCCAATTTTCACCAAAATTTAATTCCAAAATCCCAGAAATTTGCTTATAAAAGAGGCCTTCAACAAAATGATTTTCATTGTATTTGAAAAACAAGTTATTTTTTTGTCAAGGTACTTATCAAACCTTTAGTTTATTTCTGATTTTGTATTTTAGGTTTCTGATATTTTTTGTTAGGGTTTGTTTATTGAAAAGATGATTTGGTTTTAATCTGTTTTATAGATTAAAACCAATTTCTGAAAGGGGTTTTCTTCTAATGTTTTTTTATTAGGTCTGGTTATGGAAAAGATGATTGGTTTTAATCTGTTCAATAGACTAATACCAATTACTGAGAAAGGGGGTTTTCTTCTTCTGATATATAATCAGATGGATGAAAATTTTAATGATGTTTTAATGTTTGTTTTAGGTTTTGATAGAACATTAAAATCAATTGAAGGGGTCGTTTTATTTCTTCAATTGGATTAAGTTCCCTGGTTTTTTCTTGGAATAAGCTTGGTAGTTTGTGGAACTGGTGTTAGTATTCTTTGGTTGTTTTATTTTTCTGTTAATTGAAAGGTTCATGATTGTACCATATATCACTTTTTTATGTTTTATTTGATTTTATAGTTGTTCGAAGTTCACTAACTGAAAAGAAAAGAGAGCAGATCCTTGAAAACCGACGTTCAACTTATCAAATGAAAAGAAAAACAGTAGGTGATGCAACTAATAATGAGGGAAGAGCAAGAACAAGTAGTGGTAATTCTTCTCCCTACTACTATGTTTTTCTGATTGGTGGAGTTTTCTTTTAAATATTTCTGTAAATTGTTCTTTCTCAATGGCTGCAGACAAATGCAATGCTAAAAGTAAAATCATTAAATTGACCGATAAATTTTTTGAATAGCATGTGAAGAAATATGGATAGCACCAGTACTTAGCATTAAATTCGAAGTTCCTTACCAGTAAATTAACTGTAGTTTTTTTCCAGTTCAGTTTACTTTTTTTCTCTACTTTTTCAGTTCTTTAGTTTTGACATTTCCTTGGTTTTGGTTTCGACATCATGATTCTGTAGGGATGGAGAGTGACAGGGGAAAAAGAGTAAGAAATGACCAGGAAGCAGGACCAAGTAGGGGTAAGTTGTAAAAAGTAGATTACATATATATGAAATACTTTTTTCTCAACTTATTTATGCTGATCATTAAGTTGTCGATACTTTTTTCCATAATAAGTGTTATTTTATATATAGATACGTATATACCATTAGTAGATTTAGTTTATCAACACCAGTGAACTAACATATATGCCATTAATTCTTTTGCTTCAAAATTTTAGTAGGAATTGAGGGGAACATGCCCACCAGGTTCAGCCACCTTCGCCGAAGCCCCAGGTTTCTCAACCAAGATAGAATGGATGAACCGCGACCAAGTACTAACAGAGCTACCCTTGAAGAAATATGCAACCAACACCGTACTCGGTCTTCACAGCATCGACATGAAAATAAAGAAGGGCACGCAGGGGGAACAAGTTGTGGTAAGATAGAATAATGTTCATTGTCGAATTTTTTTTACTTACTGTGAACTTCTTCAAGCAGCTGGTAGTGGTGATTATGCCCGCGGTGAAGCTGATGGTGCAGACTGGTGGTAGTGAGAAGATGGACTGGTGGCGCTGTGTTGCTGTAGACTGTATGGAAGGGAGGTGATGTATGCAGGTAAGGTGGTGATGCAAGTAGTGAATGTTTGATATTGTACCAGTTGGCGCTGTTGGAATGAGACATGGAGGTATGCTGAAAAGATATGATGCTGTGTATGGAGACTGCATGGTGTTTGTCGTATGGTAGATGGGCATATTACTCTGAAGCGAAGATGGTGCAATGAGGAGCAAAGCTCTTTTTTGTTATTGATTATCTCAAGGTGTAAATAATCACCATCAGCAGCTGCTCGAAGAAGTTCCCTCATTTTGTTTAATTTACTCATTATAATGTTGATATTGTTACAGATAATGAAAGAAATGTTGTTATTGGCACAGACAGTGGAAGAGATAAGAAACGTCCACTTGAAATGGATAAAATTCTGGAGCATCATGTTAAGGACAGGGGGAAAAGAGTAAGAAATGACCAGGGAGCAGGACCAAGTAGGGGTAAGTTGAAAAAGTAGATTAGATGTGTATGGAATACTTTTTCTAAACTTTGTGATGCTGTTATTAAGAAGTCGATATTGTTTCACTTACTGGATTTGCACTTTTCGCATTTCACTTTATGCAGCAGTTCCACGCCGAAGCCCCGATTTATCGGGCAAGTTCAGCCTTCGAGATGAGGAGGCCACAGAGGCATCCCGAAAAGAAAAAGGGGAAATCGGTTGTAGTGTACCAAGTATGTCTCTGAGTATGTTTATTTAGATTGTCTACTCTTTCATATTTCCGAGTATGTTCCTCCATGGTACTGTCACTAGCAATAGATGCAGTTCAGTTTCCTCCTTTGAAATATCAAAATAGTTCTCATTCCCTTTCAGTTTTAGGATTAATTAAAAATGAATATGGATTCTAGACTTTTGAGGTTACGTTGATCACATAATTTCGTGTAATTTTTCATAACCAGAACTATTGTCTCACCTGATAACCCCATTGGGCACATTTTTATTTGTAAATAGAGACGACGTCGAGCAAATGTCAGCTACGTTCCTGACGGAAACATAGTGGGGGGCATTGTTATTGGTTCTACTAGAGAGAACAATAACCACGAGTCAACAGATGACAGCAGCTCTGATGATGGGGAAACCTATGATATTTATGAACAAGATAATGCAGAAGCTATTGCCAAAAATGTTGTAAGTGAACTAAGACCAAGTACTATCGGTGCCTTGACATCGACAACTTCCACTTCCCGAGGTATAATCTTTGACCACATCAAAACTTCATTTCTTTTTTTTCATTGTCTTTAATTCTTTTGAAAGTATATGTGCATATACCATCAATATCTTATGACTTATATCTTTTCAAGAAGACATTTTTCGTCGGGCCACTCAATTACCATTGCGTAGAAGTCCAAGATTCAGTCAACAGCCCCAACATGGAGAGCCATCACATACACAAAATGCTATCGGTATAGTCGTATTTTTCTTGCTATGGATATTCCGCTTTAGTGTATATCCATCTGTGTTTGTAGTTTTATTTGTGATGACCGAATGATTAGTTTCACTAACAGAATGTATGCCTCCATGTATGCAGTAACAAATCACAATCTTCGTAGAAGTCCTCGATTCATGGGGCAGGCTCAATCTCAACAGTCTCGGCATGCACAAAATGCAACATGTAAGTTCTTTTAAACTTTCTCGAAACGGGTATATATAAATTTTTTGAAATGGGTATATAGGCATATGTATTCAGAATGGCTAAGGTAATATTGGTGAATCTACATTCGTCAATAATGTCTTTATGTTCCGTGGAATAATCGTTAGATAAATATAAGAAAGTTAGTTCCTGAAAGATATAAATACCTATATCGTTTGATAATTTGGTGTACATTTTCAAAAACTTTTAGATTGGTTAATCATTGTGTGCTGAAATATACGTGCAGCAAATCCACAAGGAGTTCAAGTCGGAAGAGGGAGAGGTCGTCCACTTCTAAGTGTTGCAGGAAGATCCTCATTCCCGAATTGTGCGAGAGGCATCACTTATAAAGTTGGATTCCGTGAAGTTCCATTTGCCTCCGTCGGGACGTGTCCGGTGCCAAGCGATGATTTTTTATCGTGAACCGAAAGGCTTTTGTTGTTCAGATGGGAAAGTTTTTTTACCGTTTGTTGCCCCACCGATTGAACTTTTGGAGTTGTATGATGATCAAACAGAAGTAGGGGTACATTTTCGAAGGTACATACGACGCTATAATCAATGTTTCTCATTAACGTCGATTGGGGTGAATTATGACAGAGAATTAGCTGATAATAGAGAAGGTGTATACACATTTCGTGTTCAAGGTGATATCTACCATAGAATAGGCAGTCTTCTACCTCATGTGGTTGAAAATGAAACGGATCCTCCAAGAACACTTCGTCCCAGATATGTACAGATGTATATTTATGATACAGATAATGAGATTAATTGGAGGATGGAAGAAGGTGGTGATGATCTAAACAGAGAAGTGATGGAGAAGTTGAGGATAATTCTGGATACACATAATAGGTTCGTGCATGTAATCAGGCCGCTTGCACAACGAGAAGACATCCAAAGGTGCAGGCTGGTGATTAAAGAGCAACCTGCGACCGAGAAGCAGTACACGCTCCAACTGCTTCACAAGTCGCCGCAATTGTAGTTGAAGGAGATGGGTCTGAAAAACCTGGAGAGCGAGACATTGTTGTCCGAACAACGGAAGGAAAGCTGTTATTTATCAATGAAATATCGGGTTGTTATGATCCTCTCCAATATCCGCTTTTGCTACCATATGGGAGTTATGGATGGGATCTGAATAGTATGGATGAGAACAGCAGACAGTTTACGTGCCTCGAGTATTACTCCTACATGCTACAGGTATATATGATATAAATGTTTAACAGCTAAACTTTACAATTGAATTTACACATATTATGCTGACACAAATAATATAAATAATTTATATATTTGTTGCTGTTATTGTTTGACAGATTCGAAGAAATGACGCGTCGCTTCTTCTTCGAGGTGGAAGACTACTACAACAATATGTCTTTTGTGGATAATCGGGTGAAGATTGATTCGTCTAGACTTAGATGGTTATCGAATCATCAAGAGGAGATAAGAGCCGAGTTGCATCAAGGTCTACAAGATGCACGAATGGTCAAGCGAAACCAAAGGCAAGTAAGTTAATAGATAACCACTTTCTTTTTGGGTCAAGTACCAATTAAGCCTAGCTACATTCATTTTATTTTTATCTTTAGATATTTCTTTGTGAAATGTTATAGGATAACGACAAACAGGTTAAAGGAAAGTACTTACTTGAAATATGAAATTTGTTCTTTTTTATGACAGAGGATCTTGGTCAAAGGAAAGTTCTTCCTTCCTCATACATGGGCAGCCCCCGTGACATGTACCAGCGGTATCAGGATGCAATGGCACTGGTGCAAAAGTATGGGAAGCCTGATTTGTTCATTACAATGACTTGCAACCCACTTTGGGATGAAATCGTGTCCAACCTGGGGCCGGGTCAATGTGCAGCGGATAGACCTGATCTGACTACAAGGGTGTTTCGTGCTAAGCTTGAAGAGCTAAAGGTAGATCTTTTTACCAAGTCTATATTTGGCAGAGTAGCTGCCCATGTGCATGTTGTTGAGTTTCAAAAGAGAGGTCTGCCTCATGTTCATATGTTAATTATTTTGAGTGAGGGAGACAAATTACAAGGCCCCGATGATTATGATAAGATAGTGAGAGCGAAATACCGACCCCCGACGAAGAGCCGAACGCACGAGTGTGTGAAAAAGTGGATGATTCACGGTCCATGTGGTAGTAAATGCATGAGAGATGGTAAATGTAAGAGAAACTTTCCAAAAGAGTTTTCTGAGTGTACCGTGCAAGGAAAAGATGCATACCCTGTTTACAGGAGACGTAATAATGGACTACGCGTACGCAAGAGTGAAAGTTTTGAAGTAGATAATAGGATGGTCGTGCCTTATAACCCTTGGTTATTACAGAAATATGATTGTCATATAAACGTAGAAATTTGTAGCAGTGTGGAGAGTGTTAAATACCTTTACAAGTATGTGTACAAGGGTCCAGATTATGTATCTTTCGGAGTACAGCCAGTAGACCATGACGAGATAACAAGGTATAAAAATGCAAGATGGGTTTGTGCTCAAGAGGCAATGTGGAAGATCTTTAGCTTTCCTCTTTACAAGGTCTATCCTTCGGTAGTGAGATTACAAATACATCTTCCCAACCAACAGAGCGTTAGGTACTATGATTACCAAACGTTAGATGAAATTTTATCTGATGAGAGGAATTTGAGAACAACATTGACAGAGTTCTTTGTGACCAATGCTCGCGATCCTAGAGCGAGAAAGTTGTTGTACCGTGAATTTCCTGAATCTTATTGTTGGGATACAAAAACAAAAGAGTGGAGAAGAAGACGAAGTACACAAAAGTCAATAGGAAGAGTTTATACGGTACCTTCATGTGCAGGAGAGGTGTGGTTCTTAAGGCACATTCTGAACCACGTTAGAGGTCCGACTTCTTTTGATGATCTATTGTTTGTTAATGGAGAGAGATGTCGGACATTCAAGAGAGGCAGTAGAAAACTGGGACTCTTAGAGAATGATCGAGTGCGAGAGCGTCTTTGGCTGAAGCAAAGAATAGTCAAGATGCCGTATGCTCGAGAAGACAACCCGCCTCCATCTTGCACTTTTGTAATCCGACGGGCGTGAGAGAATTATGGGATGAATTTTTCAACAGCATGGTTGAGGATTACTCGAGTTCAAGCAATACAAACTCCACATTCTTATCAGATCGTCTTCTTCGTGAGTTGAATTTGATACTTAAGCAACACGATAAAGATATATCCATGTATGATCTACCACCGATTGTTGGCACATTGGGTGAGGAAGTTGAGATTTCGAGTCTGATTCAAGAGGAGTTGTCGATCCCTATATCCGACGAAGACCTTTCTTCTGTCCAAAAGTTGAATGAAGACCAATCTAGGGCCTACAATACAATCATGGGAGCAATTGAGAGAAAGGAAAGTAAAGTCTTCTTCATAGATGGTCCGGGAGGTACGGGGAAGACATATCTCTATCGCGCTATTCTAGCGACTGTCAGGAAAAATGGTGGTATTGCGTTAGCAACAACCACGTCAGGAATTGCCGCTACTATGCTACCTGGTGGGCGGACAGCACACTCAAGGTTTCAACTTCCGATGACACCGACATCAACTTCAACGTGTCGTATGAAGAAACAAACTGAGGAAGCTAAACTTTTGAGGCATGCTACCGTCCTCATGTGGGATGAAGCTACAATGGCGCATCGCTATTCCTTAGAAGCATTTGATCGGACGATGAGAGATATCACAGGGATTGTTGAACCATTTGGTGGAAAGATTCTAATCATGGGAGGTGATTTTCGTCAGGTACTACCAGTGATTCCAAGAAGTACAAGGGGACAGACAGTTGATGCATGTCTTAGCAGGTACATTGCATTTTTTTTTTCTTTCAACTTCAAGATAAAAAAAAATATTTTTATATTGATACTTAATGTTTCTTAAACTTTGGTATTTAATTAACTTTTATGAGAATAATTCGAAATGATATTGAGTTACATTACATTCTTCACAGGTCACATTTGTGGGAAAGTGTACATGTTTTGCGTCTGAAGAAGAACATGCGCAAAAAATGGGGATGCATCTTACTCTAAGTTTTGATTCGTGTTGGTGACGGGGATGAACCTTGCGTTGCTAATGAGATGATAAAGGTTCCGGAAGAGATGGTCATACCATGGGTTAGTGATGCTTCTTTGTCTCAACTTATAGATGTAACATTTCCAAACTTGGTGGAAAATGCTAGAGACATAGACTACATGGTCAATAGGGCATTGATCACACCATTAAACGAGTATGTCGAGAAGCTTAATGACCGAGTACTTAGCATCTTTCCTGGAAAAGAGGTTTTATTCTACTCATTTGATTCTGTGGATGACGATACTCATGGTCTTTACCAACAAGAATACCTGAACAACATTGCTCCAGGGGGTTTGCCATCACACATTTTGAAATTGAAGATTGGTGCGCCTATTATGTTGTTGCGTAATGTAGATGCAAAAAAATGGTCTATGTAATGGTACAAGGCTAATAATCAAAGAATTCTTCCCAAACTGCATTGATCTTTGTAATTATCAGTGGGAACTACATAGGTACACGAGTCTTCATTCATAGGATGCCACTGGAGCCACCTGAGAATCTGAAGCTCCCGTACAAGTTTAAACGTAAACAGTTTCCGATCCGTTTGTGTTTCGCCTTTACAGTCAACAAGGCGCAGGGGCAGACGATCGAAAACACAGGTATTTTTTTCCCTGAACATGTGTTCAGCCATGGTCAACTGTACGTTGCTCTCTCGAGAGGAGTGTCAAGTAGCAACACGAAAGTATTAGTGGCTAAAGGCACCATTGCAAAGAAGAAGGGAACGTACACAAAGAATGTTGTGTATAAAGAAGTCTTTTTGTCTTAGAAAAATACGAGTTACAAATACAAATTATTGATGTAAAAGGACATTTATATGATTGAAAAATTATTATTATTAAATGAAAAATTCAAATTTATTATTATAAATGGACTTTTGCACATTAATATGAAATGAGTTTTCACCACT